>CM047908.1:46103307-46128488 GCA_026229545.1 Pistacia atlantica | reverse complement strand
TCAAGAGTATAAAAGAAAACCTTCATGAATTAGTACTATTCGATCTGTTTATAGCGTTCTTAACTAACAACGGCACAAGGCCAAACATTTATTCATGTGTCCGGAGGCATATGCTGCTTGACTTTCATGTTCCTTGATTTACACAATTGTGAAAGAAATATTGGTCTTTTTTTTTCTTTAAACTTTATCATTGTGTATTTTATATGTCGATTCTGAAGTTTATACTATGATGTTTCTGTCGAAATGGATCTCACTCAGGTTTTTGCTGCAGATCACATGCTTTGCTGTATTGCTCAAGGGGTTGATATTGTTGAAGATGGAACTGGTCCTTGCTGTTGAAGGGTGATATCCTGCTGGAAATTCAGAACGGTGGCAGAATTTTTAGGCCTGCAAATTTCACTTTGTTGATCTCCCGTAATTCATGCGAGCGCTTTTTTAGTCACCGTGTTTGATTTGTTCGGTGTCTTGTTTAGGTGTATTAAGTTTAGTTAAGTGTAATGTCTCTCTTGCTTGTAAGTGTATTAGTTGGTAGTGATAGTTTAAAATTTGAAATTTGAAATGTTTTGTGAAACAGTGACGTTGCCGTGTATATATTTTACCCCTGTTTTTTGAATAAAAAACAGAGCATTATTTGCAGACTTGGTTTGCTCTTTCGTTTTCAGTTTTTCTCTTTCGTTTGCATGCAAAACTATCAAATGGTATCAGAGCCTTAATTGATCTTAGAGAGCCTGATAATTAATCTTCCTTCTTCTTACTTTCAACCCCAGCTTCGTCACTCTCTTCGTAAAATTTTTTTTTTCAGTTTCAATGGCACAACCTCCAGTCTCTTTCACACCTCCAATCTTTAATGGCGATCAATACCACATGTGGGCAGTCAAGATGAAGGCATTCCTTCGTGGGACAGGTCTCGCAGCTTCATGGAAGAGAACCGTCAACCGCCTCCCTTGGGACTGCATCCCACCCCGAATCAAATCAGGGATGCATGAAGAAGAGGTCCAAAGCACGAGAGCTCTCTCATATTCATGCAGCAGTGACTGACCTTGTATTCACAAGGATCATGGCGTATGAAACACCAAAAGAAGCATGGGATAAGTTGAGAGAAGAGTATACGGGTAGTGATACAACAAGGGGCATGCAGGTGTTGAATCTGAGAAGAGAATTTGAGTTGTTGAAAATGCAAGAAACTGAGAAGGTAAGGAGTACGTTGATAGATTAATGAGTGTAATTAATAAAATTAGATTACTTGGGGTGGAATTGACGGATAGAAGAATTGTGGAGAAAGTGTTAGTAAGCCTACCTGAAAGGTTTGAAGCTAAAATCTCCTCTCTTGAGGATTCTAAAGACCTGACTCAAATAACTCTAACTGAGCTGGTCCATTCTTTACAAGCTCAAGAACAAAGGAGGCTTTTAAGGTTGGAAGACGCAGGTGAAGGTGCTATGGTTGCAACACATAAGGGAAAGTTTGTGCATCTTGGAAATAAAAGAAATGCAGGAGATAAAAAAGGGAAAGAGAAAGTTAATGCTCAGTGGAATAAACATGGTGGGATAAAAGAGTATCCACCGTGTTCCCACTGCAAGAAGAAGGGACACTCAGAAAAACGGTGTTGGTTCAGACCAGGAATTCAGTGTAGAGCAAACAATTCGGCCTTATAGAGAGAGTTTGCAAAAATAAAGGGGAATCCTCTCAGCAGCAAGCTCAGATGGTTGAAGATTTGCAGCAAGGGCAGGAAGCTGAGCAGTTATTTGTGGCATCCTGCGGGTCTACCTCATCAAGCAAAGAAGTCTGGTTGATTGATAGTGGATGCACAAGTCATATGACTCCAAACTTGCAAAGTTTCACCAGCCTAGACATGGCTTTTCAATCCAAAGTCAAGATAGGGAATGGAGAATTTGTGGATGTTAAAGGAAGAGGTGATGTGGCTGTACAAACACAATCAGGTACTAAGCTGATTTCCGATGTGCTTTATGTTCCTGAATTAAATCAAAGTTTACTTAGTGTAGGACAAATGCTAGAGAGAAAATATGTCCTACTTTTTCAGGATCAATCTTGTAAGATATTAGATAGTGAGGGTAGTGAACTCATGAGAGTTAGAATGATGGGAAAAAGCTTTCCCATTGATTGGAAAAATTCAGAATTCAGAGCTCATAGTGCTAAGCTAGATGAGTCTGAAATATGGCACAAGCGTTTTGGCCATTATCACTATCATGGTCTCAAGCAAGCTCAAACCAAAAGGATGGTTCTAAACCTGCCCGAAATTGATGAAGTAAATACCATGTGTCATGCATGTCATCTTGGCAAGCTAAGTAGACCATCATTTCCCGTGAACCAAGCTTGGAGAGCTCCAGAAAAACTTCAACTCATTCACACAGACGTATGTGGCCCTATGCAAACACCTTCCTTGAATGGGAGTTGTTACTTTGTATTGTTCATTGATGATAAAACTAGAATGTGTTGGGTGTATTTCTTGAATCAAAAAAACGAAGTAGCTGGAGTTTTTGGAAGGTTTAAGCAGTTGGTTGAAAACCAAACTGGTTTGAGTATCAAAATGGTGAGGAGTGACAATGGGAGTGAGTACACATCAAAAGAGTTTGAAACAATCTGCATAGAGGCAGGAATCAAGCATCAATTCAAGAGTCCTTATACTCCACAGAGAATGGAGTAAGTGAGAGAAGGAATAGAACCGTTGTGGAGATGGGAAGATGCATGTTGGAGCTATAAGAAAGTTTTTGGGCGAAGAAAAGTTTTTGGGGCGTGTAAACACCGCGGTTTATTTGCTGAATAGGCTTCCCACAAAATCCTTGATCAACCAAACTCCCTATGAAGCTTGGTATGGGATCAAACCCTCTGTGGATCATTTAAGGGTCTTTGGCAAGACTGTTATGTATTGGTTCCAACAACCAAGAGGAAGAAGGTCGGATGACAAAGCAACTATAGGCATTTTCATGGGTATATCAATAATTCCAAGGCTTATATAGTGTATAATCCAGAAACCAAAAAGATTCATGTCACTAGAGATATAAGAGTTGATGAGAAAGGAGTTTGGAATTGGGAAGAGAACAAAGTTGATAAAGAAGATAGTCCACGGCGATTGATGTGGTTGGTGATGAAGCAATCAAGAAGATGCAAGTGGAAATCAAGAAGAAGAGCTCCGGTTAGAGGCACTCGTTCATTGGCCGAGGTTTATGAGAGGTGTAACTTGGCCACACTTGAACCAACTAATTCTCTCAAGCAAGAAAGTCCTGAAGCTTGGAGAGCGCTATGTAGGAGGAGTTAACAATGATAGAAAAAAATCAGACTGGAAGCTTGTGGGACGTACGAGGGATAGAAATGTGATTCAAGTCAAGTGGATTTTCAAGAAGAAATATAATCCTGATGGTTCAGTACATAAGCACAAAGCAAGGTTGGTAGTCAAGGGATTTGCTCAAAGATATGGAATTGATTTTCATGATACATTTGCACCTAGCAAGGCTTGACACAATCAGCCGTTGTTTGCTCTGCTCAATTCGGTTGGAAAATATTCCAACCGGACGCCAAGTCTGCGTTTTTAAATGGATGGCTCAAGGAAGAGATTTATGTTGAGCAACCGGAGGGGTACCACTTCAAGGTCGGGAGAATAAAGTGTATCTTTTGAGGAAGGCCTTGTATGGCCTAAAACAGCTCCAGAGCCGCACAACAGATCAATGAATATTTGAGTAACTTGGGTTACTTGAGAAGTCCCAATGAACATACTCTATATGTAAGAAACGTGGAGGGTGAATTGATCATTGTTTCACTGTATGTTGATGACCTTCTCATCATCGGCAGCAGTCCAAGTAAAGTGGATGAATTTAAGGAAGCAATGAATTGTGAGTTTGAAATGACAGATCTCGAATAATGTATTACTTTGGGTATGGAAATTAATCAAACTTCAAGTGGGATATTTGTCAATCAGAGGAGGTATGCTGTGGATGTTCTTAAACGGTTTGGCATGGATAAATGCAAGCCTGTCAATACACCTCTGGTTGCTACTCAGAAATTGAGCAAAGAGGACTACATCAAGGTGGATGAGAGTTTGTCAGAGAGCTTAATAGGACTGCTTGTATCTAACGAACCAAGTGCCCGACTTAATGTATGCTACAAGTCTCCTCTCCAGTTCATGACTAATCCAAGTGAAAATCACTTGTGGCCTAAGAGGTTGCTCAGATATATTAAAGGTGATCCTGGACTTGGTGTGTGGTTTAGGAAATCTGAAAGTTTTCAGCTTGTGGGATATTCGGACAGTGACTGGGCTGGATCAATAGATGACATGAAGAGTACATCCGGGTATGTATTTTTCTTAAATTCTAGTGCTGTGTGTTGGCTGTCCAAAAGGCAAGCAATGGTAGCTCAATCAACGAGCCTGAATACATTTCTGCTCTCTTGTCCGTGGAACCAAGCCATTTGGCTTAGGAAGATTTTGAATGATCTTAACCAAACCCAGAGGCAGCCTACTGTAATTTTCTGTGACAATCTGTCTATAGTTTCTATGGCCAAAAATCCAGTTAATCATGGCCGTACAAAGCATATCAAGATAAAGTACCATGCAGTAAGGGAAGCTGTGCAAGATCATGAAGTTGAGTTAATACACTGCCGGGGAGAAGAACAGGTCGCGGATATTTTAACTAAGCCGTTGCCCAAAACCAAGTTTGAATATCTTGATTCAGACTTGGTGTTTCCAAAGAATGACATCAAGGAGGAGTGTTGAAGGGTGATATCCCTCTTGGAAATTCAGAAAGGTGGCAGAATTTTTGAACTACAAATTTACGCTTGTTGATCTCCCGTAATTCATGCAGAAGCAGTTTTTTAGTCACTGTGTTTGATTTGTTCAGTGTCTTGTTTAGGTGTATTAAGTTTAGTTAAGTGTAATGTCTCTCTTGCTTGTAAGTGTATTAGTTGGTAGTGATAGTTTAAATTTTGAAATTTGAAATGTTTTGTGAAACAGTGACGTTGCCGTGTATATATTTTACCCCTGTTTTTTGAATAAAAAACAGAGCATTATTTGCAGACTTGGTTTGCTCTTTCGTTTTCAGATTTTCTCTTTCGTTTGCATGCAAAACTATCAGTTTGGAAATCTTTCAAATTTAAACAGCCTGGACTTGGAAAATAATCATTTAACTGGTCAAATACCATCTTCACTTGGTAGACTAAAAGAGCTTCGATTCTTGTAAGTTATTCCATCTGTACTATTTTTTTCCTTGAGGTGTATTATATATCTTTATGTTTTTCATACGTTTCTCATAAAACCTTGCTATGTTTTTGACATGTAATCAGAACTTTGAGTCAAAACAACCTCAATGACTCTATTCCTGAGTCACTTGCAGATCTTCCAAACTTGATCAATATGTAAGTGATTCCCGAAATCAACTGATGCCTGCATGAAGTATAAATAAATTCTTTCTCTCCCCCACATTTCTGGACCTTGGAGTTACTTTATGTGGGCTTGTGTTTGTCAACATCTTTTTAAGTTTTTGATTGCATAGATGAACTTCCTTTTGCAGTCAGCTTGATTCCAATAATCTCAGCGGCCAAATTCCTGCACTTTTATTCCAAATTCCTAAGTACAAGTATGGACCACACTTATTTGTATTATTTTAATTCCTAATAACTCAGTCATAATATAAGATACTGTGTACTTTTCACTTATTTGATATGCTTGTATTTAGTCTTTCTATCTCACTCTTTGTCATCAGCACTAAACTTGATTGTGTATGCTTATATTAGTTTCACGGGAAACCATTTGAATTGTGATAAAAATGTTCCCCACGCTTGTGAATCCCCACCCTTGTGAATCTAGGAGTAACGATTCAGGTAATTTGGTTTGATGTTAGTTTGGTTCCTAATGTGAGAGATGTTTTCGTAAAATAGAGCTGTTAAATTTTTTTGACCAGCTAATTGCTTAGGTAATTCCCTATTCTGACAGGGGCTTCAAAGAAGCCAACTATCAGAATTATGGTTAGGATTTTTGGAGTTGTTCTTCTTTTTGGAGTGTTTTTGTTTTTCTGGTGCAAGGCTAAACGTAAAGGCTACAGGCGTGAAGTATTTGTAGATGTGGCAGGTTTGTGTTAATTTTCAGTTTACGAGAAACTAGTTTATATATATATAGCGTCTCTTTTCAGTATTTAGCTTAAATTTTTGGAGCATATATGCATGGTTCAAACAATATTCTCATTAGGATGGTGATAATTTGTTAGTGTAGAATTATAAATATTAGTGTGGTTATGAAATTTTGTGGGAGAATTTCAAAATTGTGATCTTCAGCCTCATGATTTAGTTTGCCACTCATGACTTTATGATGCTTGGTTTGTAAAAGTTCGCTCTGGTATCCATTTTGTTCTACTCATCAAGTAGTTCACCTGTTTTATCCTGTATTACGAGTTGTGTACCATCTTCAAATACTGGAACTGCAGTATTTAATTTACACATTCTTTTAATGTAGTTTCTCAGTTGAAGCTATCTTTTTTATTGTGTAAACAGGTGAAGTCGACCGAAGAATTGCGTTTGGTCCATTGAAAAGATACTCGTGGAGTGAATTGGAGTTGACTACCGACAATTTCAGTGAAAATAATGTCCTTGGACAGGGAGGTTTTGGAAAGGTTTATAGAGGGGTGCTTGCTGATAACACAAAAGTTGCTGTGAAGCGATTAACTGATTTTGAGAGTCCTGGGGCAGATGCAGCTTTCGAACGTGAAGTTGAGTTGATAACTGTGGCTGTCCACAGAAATCTATTACGGCTGATTGGATTTTGCACAACACCAACAGAACATCTTTTGGTGTACCCATTTATGCAGAATTCGAGTGTAGCCTCTCGGCTGCAAGGTATTTATATCTATGCAATGTCATATAATAAATAGAAGCTGCTAAGTGCAATGAAATTGTTTACATTTTTTACTCAGATATTATCTAATAATGTGAGTCTTGATAAGGTAATAAATGCACAAGTGAAAATTTTGTGTATTGGCATCAGAGAGTGATGCCTCTCAAAATTGTTCATCTGTTCTCAGTATAATCGTGTTTTGTTACTGAATATACCATCAGAAATACGAAGCCTGAGACCAAAGTAAATTTAGAAGGCCATGCGTTTCCTTCTCAAAAAAATTAACATGCTATATTGTTACCTCTGGACTTATACGATGGAAATTATGCTTGTATCTTTATTCTTAGTGGCATTGTAGATTATAGGGAAGATAAAGTATTCGAATGGTGTGAATTAAAAATTGTTTTCATCTTTGTCGTCATCGTCCTAGTCCGAGTTCTAATCTGTCAAGCGCAAGGATTGCCTGGCTTCAGTGGAGATCTGAATAGAATCTGTTCATTTACTCGATTTAGCCTGAAGTTTTATTGAATTTTTTAGTAATACAAGTCCAATGATGGACTATGTGTGTTTAATCTTAAGTTCTGCTGTAGGCCTACCTCTTTACCATGTAAGATTTAGTTTCATCTATAGGGAACTTGCATAATTTCTTGAGTTGTAATGCTTGTACCAATTTAAGCATACGATAAATTTCTAGAGGCTACTTTGATGATGTTTAACTAATTTTTAAGCATTCTTGCAGAAATTAAACCTGGGGAGCCTGTTTTAGACTGGGCTATGAGAAAAAGAATTGCCTTAGGTGCAGCACGTGGGCTGGAATACCTACACGAACATTGCAATCCTAAGATCATTCATCGGGATGTGAAGGTGGATAATGTATTGCTCGATGATGACTTTGAACCAGTTGTTGGTGGCTTTGGCCTGGCCAAATTGGTTGATGTGAGAAAGACTAATGTGACGACTCAAATTCGTGGAACAATGGGCCGCATAGCACCTGAATCCTTCAATGGGAAATCATCCGAAAGAACAGATGTTTTTGGTTATGGGATTATGCTGCTGGAGCTTGTAACAGGTCAAAGAGCAATTGACTATGCACGCGAAAATGCCTATTTGCTTGACCTTGTAAGACGCACAATATTTGACTATCTTCATTTGTTTGTATGCATTCATTCCTCTCTCCTTGCCTCATAATGGTTGACTTGATTATATATGACTTACAAGTTAAAGAATTAAATTTAACTACTTGTACATCAGTATTTTCTCTTGCTACGTGGAATTCCCAACTTCAAGTGTTTTTTGTTGGAGCAAATGCCTTTTCCATTTCTTTGGCAAGGAACTTTGGCCATAAAACATTCAAGTGACATTTTTATTTTTTGGTGTTTTAAGAAACCTTATGAGGATAAAATGCTTCCATCACGTTCTCATGTCATCTCATATGTACTCTGTTGTGCCGAAGTTGATGTTGCTTCAAATTTAGTGTTGATATGAAAATAATCTTTATTGTATGAGGAACTTTACATGCATCCTCATGCTGGAATTAAGCTAAATTGGGCTTCATTTGTAATATAGTTGCTACATCCAAGTCTCATCTTGATGTTGGAGTATAGATGTATTTGTTCTTGTCATTTTCAGTTTTAAGATAAATTGTTCTTGGAAGAGATGAAATTTATTGGAAATTTGACAGCATATCACTTCTGAAATTTTGCATTTGATGCATCGAAGATTGAAGCTAGATAATTTGGTTTGCTCATAATTTCCAAGTTTTATACTAATCAGTTGCTATGACTGCATCAATCTGTGTTAATTTTTCTTCAAAAGGTCAGGAAGTTCGAGACAGAGAAGAGACTGGATGCCATTATAGATCCCAACCTTAATAGAAGTTACAACTTCCAAGAGGTGGAGATTATGATTCAAATTGCGTGGCTCTGTACACAACAATTACCTGAGGCCCGTCCAGCAATGTCAGAGGTTGTATGCATGCTGGAAGGAGAGGGGCTGGCTGAGAGATGGGAAGAGTGGCAGCACGTTGAAGTTACTCACAGGCAAGAGTACGAGAGGCTGCAAAGAGGATTTGACTGGGAGATAGATTCCGTAAACAACCAGGAAGCAATTGAATTATAGGTGGAAGATGAGGCAACAGATTCGATTTGGTGTGATAAGCATGACAAGCATTTAACCTTCTGTTACATTAGGCTGGCTTGATATTTCCTTCAGTTGACATAATTCTAATGCCAAAAGCAATGGTGTGGAAAGAAAGGGGGGAAAAAAAGGGAAACATGCCTTCATATTTTTGTATACGATATGTTCGTAATAGCTCTATAGCTCTTCCCTTTTGTGGCTGGTGTAATTTTAATTTTGGTAAAATTTTGCAGCCATCAGCCAACTAAATAAAAGGGAAGAGCTCTTATTCTGTATAAGTAAATTTTTGTAGTGATATTGGAGATCTGCTGGGTTGACACCATTCTGATATTTTTAGCTTGTGCTCTTCACAAGGACATAGGAAAGACAACTTGGTTTTCACTTATGTCTAAATTATGCAGAAAAGCTACAGTTTTTATGTGTCTATGGCTGTGATACTAATGGATGCAACTGCTTTAACCTGCCATTCTTCCATTTGCTCCACCATCCCCTTGACATCATCTTTGCATGGAATTTGCTTTGCCAAAAGATACTCTGGTGTCTTCTCCATGTCTCTATGCTTCATTTCTTCAAGGTTGCTGCCACACTTCATACAATCAACACCTGCCATTGCCAAGCTTCTATTGACATGGCTTCTTCGGCTCGAAATCTAACCTTAAGAACTTGCACAATGCTTTTTAGCAGTATTGTTATATCTTTCTGTGACTTGAGCCACTTGTACTTCACTTTCACTTTTTCATGCACTTCATTAAATCACAATCAAAGATAATTGATTAACTAATAAAAGTTGTTAGGGGGTAATTGGCCTGTAAAAAAACCAATCGGTATGCAATGAATATGTACTTACTAGTAATTAATTATGTACATGACACCACATATGGTCATGTGAATGCTTTCATTATGAGTTCTTAGTTTCTGTATAACTTTTAGATTTGGAAAATGTATACACATGAATGCATGTGATATATGGGTGAGGTCACTTATAATTCAATGTCGTAATTGAACTAGATTTTTATAATTAGTAAAAGTGTTTTAAGGAGACAACCAAAAGCCTTTAGAAAGTAAAAAGAGTTACTAGAAAGATGCTTGTCTACTTAACATAAAACAGAAATGTTTTCCTTTTCTCTCAACAAAAGTGAGGATTTCATGTGCAAAGTTTACTGAATTTCTCAAATGGAGAAAGAAGTTAGGCTGTTACCATCAAACTATGATCAATAATAAATCACTAGACAGATATAATGTACTTTCTAGTTGGATCAAATTATGATGGTATTTTTAAATACAATCATATCCATAACAATGCATGATTTATAGTTTTGCCAGGGCTGAAGGTTAACAGATTATACAAAAGCAGAAAATAAGATGAAATTGAGATAAGTTTTTCTGTTAACAGCATTCAATTTGAAAGAAACTTTATAACACTAATATAATGCTATAACAATTCCTCCATAAAGAACACATTGCAACTCAGATTATAAGGTTAGGCATTAGCAAAACACATTTTTCCTTTGAAATTGAAGTTTTGTCTTTGTCTGATTCACTGAGGCTACGGCTTTAGCCCATTCAAGCATCTTTTCTTTCAACCATTGCTCATTAACCACTAACACCTCACTTCTCTTCTGCTCATTCTTATTGCTTAACCTTTGCTCAGCCAGCAGATATTCAGGAATCTGTTCCAGGCCACCATGTTCCCATGCTTCTACATCAATGCCACACTCTGCATAGTCAACGCCTGCCATTGCAAGAGCTTCGACAGACATTTTTTCTAAGGCAGCACACTCACAAATTTCTACTCTAAAGAATGTATAAATGAAGAGAAATCTTTGGTGATTTTTATGACAGTATGATGGAGTGTATTTATATGCAGTAAAGTCCTATGAGAAACCACTGTTTAGAGGATTTCTTGTGTGCTATCAACATTTAGTTAGAGGAAGGTACACGGGTATTCCATGGATAAAGTTTTACTTCATTGTACCCGTGATCTCTTAATTAACGGGCCTTAACTGAAGTTGTTTACTTGTATTGGAAGATATAATTTGACAGATTAACCCCAAAACTTTTGCTAATATGTCTAAGCAATAACTTGGATACCAATTTGGAGATTATTGTCTAAATAAGCAACAAAAGAAGTTTATCCACACTGCTTAACATGTCAACCACAATACTGGAACTGACTTCTATCTGTGCTTCTTCTTTACGTCATCAAGAACTTGTCAGCAATGAACAATGCTGTTAAAATCTTGAATTTCCCGTGGTAGAAACTTCCTTATAGAATCTGCGCATGGTAGTTTAGTTACAAAGAGCAACTACCTTTGATATTTATGGTTATTGACATTTGAGGGCTTCACATGTTGTTCCTTTACATGGATGCCACATCCAAAAGCAATGAATTTGATCAGTTAAGATTTTTGAGGACATTTTTAAGAAGATTCAAGTTTAATAGTACAAATACAATGCAACATATCAGACTTGTTAGCTAAGAGATACGGTATATATACATCAGAAGAATTAGAAACTGTAAAAGAGCAAATGAAAAGACATAAAATCTGAACCTTCTAGATGTATTTCCCTCTTGCTCTGGTAATTTTTATGCAAAATATAAGTTATAGAGTCTACAACTATTAAAAGAAACAACAAATAAACCAACGAGAAAGAAATGAAAATCCTCATTACTGTTAAACAAATAAATAATCTGAAACAAGATTTTCCAGGGCAACAATCATTTTATTGATGATTCTCCATTGCCCCACTTTTGGATTCTCTTCTAGTTTCATCATCTTCATCTTCTTCATCGGCTAGCAAATGGGATGGAGGAGGCTCAAAATCCTCATGCTCCCAATCTTCAATTTCCACACCCCATTCTAGATAATCTGTGCCCGCCATTGCTAAAGCTTCCATAGAAACTGACATGCTGTTTTTCGCGCAAATCTTTTCTTCTCTTGCAAGTAATAAGCTCAAAGTAGAAACCACCACAGTTAAATATTCTAAGAATTAATTTCAATCTGTTTAATGGAGTTGTCTAGAGGGCAAATGCAATATTATATATAGGCGATCCTATGAACAAAATTCAAATCAAAGTTTGAAGGGAAAGTTTGAAGTTGAATAAGGGGAATTGAGAATCAAGAGTCCTGTGATCATCTTGTTGATTATGAAAGCCATGATGTAAGCTTGATAGCTAATACATATTCTCCTGTCCTAACCTATATGCCATATGGATCATGGGATAAATTAAAAAAAAAAAATCAAAGGAAGACTTGAAAATTGAATGGAGAGGTCTGAAGTTCCTGTGATCATCCCATTGACTAATTAATTGTGTTCCTACTTCTCCGAGAGTAGTTGCTTGTGACACTGCAGCTGAAGTGGAATATGCTATATGCAGGGAAACCCGTGAACTCTCGTCTTTACATGTTCTGCCTGGTCAGGCCATTGACTGGGTCTGAACTTGAGAGCTTAAGTACTTAAATTTTGGAAGTTATTGAGTTAAATGACCTCGAATGCAAGAGATAACGGATGAAGTAATTTGAGAAGTGAGAAATTCGAAGTTGAAACAAATGTGCAATGCATCAGTCTGCTCATTATTGATGGGAAAATTGAAGACTCTTGGATGTTTATAAATATCAATGTTCAGAAAACTAGACAGGACTATGACCCGTTCAAGGGTCCGATTTCTGGTTTGACCGGTTGGATCGGTCGGTTGGACTGTGTCTTGTAAAATTAATTTTAGTCTCTAAAAGTTTGAAATTCATCAAAAACACCCCTATAATACTCACTTAAGGTTTGAAATCTATCTAAAACACCCCTGTCGCGCGAAGAGACTGGTGAGTGGTGGCGGCAGCAACGATCGACAACCAATCGAAGTTTGGAATCATGGGGCTTTTGATGTATAGGTTCTGGCGAATCTGATGGTGGTGTTAGAGAGTTCCATCGGCGCCGAAAATTTCTGGAATCAAGAAGGAAGTTTGACGGCGAGCGTGAACTTCAGGTGGACGGCAAGCGACAAAAGCTGGACGACGGCCACTAAAAATGGATGGGTTTGTCGTGGAGATGTCGTCAAGTCGAATGGTGGTGTTTTCTCCGTCAAAAGATACCAAAATCCGGCAGGATTGAGCCGCAATTGGACCACGACTAGGCACTATTCCGGAGGTCTAACCGCGGCTCAATCCGGTTTAACTGAAAATACCGGGTTTTAGAAGATACCAGATCGAAGATACCGCCGGCTCCCGGTCGAACAGGTCCGACCAGACGCTCTGGTCCGGTTTTCAGAACCCTGATAAATATTAAAAGATTCATGTAAAGTGTTATCCAGACATTCTTTATTTTCTTTTTCCAAAACATTGAACTGCATGTACATATTGTGTATAGTTAATGTGGTATAAAAAGTAACACTTCGAAATAAGATCATTAGCCTCTTATAACTAGGAGTTAATGTAATACAGGGGATAACTCATAGTCAATATGACACACTACACCAAAGCTTCTTAATGTACTAAGAAAGTTAGAAATGAGATCCGAGAAGACATATATATTATTAATTTACCACATTGGTCCCAAATCGGGACCGGCCAAACATATTATTTAATCGAAGTTATTAATTTATCAATAATATTTTGTTTACATTTGAGTTGTACAATTGAGTCATATAAACTGACAAAAATTGTACAAAATTTATGTAAAACAACTACTATATCCTTTGTTTTTTGCCTGTTTATATGGCTCAGTTATAAACATAGCATTGCTCTTAATTTATCGAGTATTAATTTATCAAAGTTTAATTGTATTTAGTTTGAAATGGATACATTAAGCGTATATAATTATATATAGTATATTCTTATTTACATAATTCTTTTGTGTCATTTGGAAACAGTGCTTGGTTCACGGGATACAAAATTTGATCAATAAATATATATTTAACAGAAATAATCTTATATAATCACGTAACTAATTTTAATTAATAAAATGTAAAGGTTTTGTTTAAAAGATTTAAATAGCTATAAAATAATGAGAATTAACTTTATTGCCCTCAATAAAATATGATAAGAACAAAAATAGTCTAAATGTATAAGATACTAAGCCTATGATGATCAAACATATTTTAATTAAGTTGTTAAATCATACTTTAAAATGTTAGATTATTGAGTCTACTGTAGTCTAATATAGTTTAACGTTATTGGTTGGAGAACATATTTTTTATTGTTTTTTTTAATATTATAAGTAATAAATCGTTTGATTTTATAGCTAAATTTGTCCTTTAAATAAAATTAACTTTCACGTTTTTGGAAATTGAGATAAGTAACTTAACTCCAAACTAACAGCTTTAAAGGATCGATTTAACAGTCCTATGCTAATACATGATGCCAGCTTCAAGAAAATGGTGTTATTAAAATAAATTTGAAAGGAAGATGATTACTTTCTAATTCTATTAATTTGAGGGTTAGAAAGTAATTTATTAATTTACTTATTATTATAATAAGGGATAAAAAGGGTATTTGACTAGTCAAACCTGGTCAAAGCAAATTGTACCTTAACAAAGTTTAAAATTGGGTGAGAATTGGCCATTTATGAAACCACGGGAGGAAATCGTAATTACATACGCGAAACCTTGGATAAGTGTATGTCCTTTACTCTATATGGGTCATGGGATGAATCCAAAGTTTTAATTTTGAAAAATGAAGACTCTTGGATGTTTATAAATATCAAAAGATTTATGTAATGTACTTAGTGTATATATATATATATATATATAAAAGATAACACCGATAATCTATCTTTTAATCTGGTACTTATCACGTTGGATGTTAAGTAATGAAAGATTCTAACAATATATGCCGATGTTATCTTTTTAATTTGATTACTCTCTGAAAGGGTGTTATTTTTTAATTACCAAAGTTATCAACTATTCATACCAATTTTACCCTTAAACTAATAAACATTTTGGACACAAATGTTCTCATATGTCTATTAAATAACAATTAGCCCAAATGTACAAAATGATTTCTATAAACTCATAAAAAAAATTTGGACATAAATACCCTCACTATTTACATGAATAATACCCAAAATACCCCTAGCCACAAGTAGACGATTGTCGCCGTTACCACCATCATTGGTAGTTGTTGGAACAGTACACCAGATCTGACCGATCGTGTGTCATTCCGGTGACTATCGGCCAAATCCAACCGGTCGTGCGCCGTTTTACAACTGTGGGCAGCGGCCAATGGTAGTGGCTTGCGGCTGGCAGTCGTTTTGGGTGACTGAGGATATTTTGTTAAATTTTAAACCTTTGTTGTTGGGTTGTTTTAGTTAAATTCTCAAATATAAGGGGTTAAAAAAATACTCGAAATAATAATAATAATATTGAAAAAAAATGGCAATTCAATAAAAACCCTCTATGATAATATTTTATTCTTTCTAATCAAATATATTAATTATTTATATTCATCAATCTAGTATGGTCTAGCATAGTCTAACCTTATAAGTCCGAGAACATATCTTTTATTGTTTTTTGAAGGTTATAATTAATAAATCGCTTGATTTTATAACTAAACTTGTCCTTTAAATAAAATTAATTCCACATTATCAGTTTTAACTCAAGATCGACTTAACATTCCTCTGTTAATACATGATGCAATTACAAAGGGAATGGCGTAAATATTTACTATTAACAAATCAACGATTAAATAAAATTACAAGAGGATTGACTAAAAAATTGATTAACAAAATTTATCATCAAATGGTCGAAAAAAAATTAAAACAAACAAAAAAATAAACAAAGAAGAAAGAAACAAAATCCTCAGTGTAAACAAATGAAAGGCAAAAACTAAACAGAAACTTCAAGAACTGAGAATGACAAGTGCTGAGTCTCAAACATGACTCCATTGCCAAACTCTCTCTTCTAACATCATCTTCCTCATCAGCTAGCAAGTGAGGTGGAGGTGGCTCCAAGTCCTCACGATGCTCCCATTCTTCAAAATCCATACCCCATTCAGCATAATCTGTGCCTGCCATTGCTAAAGCTTCCAAAGAAACTGACATCATGATCTTCTTATAAAGTATAAAACACCACAAATTCTGAGAAAAGTTCAATTACTTTAATTTTTAATGAGGTTGGTATTATATTTATATGTGTACTTGATGTGCTTGAGGAGAAAGAACTTTCTTGTTATGTATCACGGGGTGATAAAAACTTTGGACTTTGAAGGGAGAGTTTGAAGTTGAATATATACGTGGACGTGGGTACGAATACGATAAGTAAATTAAAATACAACTCCTGTGATCATCCTATTGACCAATTATATATCATCTTCTACAAATTCTATTTCTCTTCTGTCCAAGCATATATGATCTAGACTTAATTATGATAACAATAAAACAATGTGAAGCTAGCTGATGTCGTCAACTTTACGTATGTAGATCTTGCTTCTAAAACTGAGTGATCAAAGGGATGATGTAATCTTGAAAGCTCATATATATATATATAAGATCTTCAATACTTATAGGCCTTGATAAAGTATAGAGAGCAAATATATCACCCAGCTTTAGTTCCTGCAGTAGAATTCACTGAGAAAAGTGTTTTTTATTTCTCTAAAGCAAAGTAACATTTAATAACATCTTTATGAACTTTGAATTTCATGGTCATAATTAGATCCTGCAACCTGAATCTTCCAAGATCTGGTTAAAGTTCTTATTGATCAGCCTGGCGTGCAAATGCTCTCAACCCTGAAGATCGACGTTAAATGATCGAAAAATTGCCATTTGCAACTTGACAATATTATTTCAACAATAATGCTACGTTTACTCACGATCTTACTAACCATCTTACTAATAGGTGTAAATATAAAGTATAGTATAGGTACCATAAGCATAGTACGGGTACCATAATCATAGTGCGGGTATCATATGTAATTTTAACAAAGATGAGTAAGGCGGTTAGTAAGTTCGTAAGTAAGCATAGCATTATTCTTATTTCAAAGCCCTTCACGTGCAATGCATGCTTGTGGAAATGGGATATGGTAAATTAATGTAGATAGATATTCATAGAACACCAATAGTGAATTGAATTGATTAATCTATCTATAGGGCTAGCGCCGGAGAGAGCAGAATGATTTTAATACTTATGAGAAAGCAATGTTTTAAAACCCAATCCGAGGTGAACCCAGCAAAGTTTTCGGGTCTTGGGTTGACTGGTTTAACCGGTTTGACCGATGGTCAAACTAGTTGACAAAAAATTCTAAAATTTAGCAAACACACCCCAAGTACAAATCGGTCGGCAACTGGTTGGTGGCGGAAACTCCCCATATGCAACCTCAATTGTCCCTTAAGCTCATTGCCCTTAAAATATATCCAAGATCTGGCCGAAATAGGTTCAATTTCGGCCCGATCTCACCGAGGTTAGCGTCGGTATTCCAAGCCAGATCTCATCGACGCTGATGTCGACAACCCTCCCTGTCACCTTGAAATTACTCCCCTATTCCTCCCAACCAAAACCCACCTCACCCCACCTACGTTAGCCTCGCCAATCGTCGGCAAAAGCTAGTTATTGTCGTTGCCAGTTTCGTTCGATTTCTGGTCGATTTACTCACCGGAAATCAACTCCGTCACCACCATTGCATTCACTGGCACTTTCTCTTCAAAAGCCTCAACATCCCAGCCGTCAATTGTTCGTCGATCATCCTCTCAAATCCTACGGTTTTGGGTGAATAAGAAAAATATAAACCCGACTCGTTGAAGCTTCCGAGTCCCAGTTAAACCGGCGGGGCCAGACCGAGTTTTAAAACATTGTGAGAAAGCATATAGTTCATAGATTAGAAGGTATACGCGCACCTCAACTAATCTCTTTAGCTTTCCACTTAAATTTTAGAAGTCAGAGGGATTCAAACTTGAGATCGAATGCCTTAATTACACATCCCAACACTCATTCTACCACTAGTTATCCAAAGAGTGGGCCATTAATATAGATGCTTATAAGTAATTTCTTTATTACTGTTGTAATTTTCATTTAATTGCTAACACTACTGGAACTGCCCCTACCCCAACGCCGAAACTACCATGGGGCATGTGAATACGTGCTGGACGCATTGGATCCCGATTTTAACTCTTGACAAGTTTCCTACCATCGGTGATATTGACAGCGTCGGAATTAACCTGTTTTCCAGTGGTGTAATATGTGTATTAGTACTCATGTTCTAACTTTTAACTTCTTTATAATTATTGCAACTTACTACTCCGAAACTTGATCAATATGAAATTTATCATATTCAGTAATTGATTTTATCATATTAATTTGATTTAGTATATATAGTCTGTATATATTCTGCAAAGTGAAAGGCATTAATTTGAGTTATTAGAAGATATTTTTGCAACATGGATGCATTAATCCAGAAATAATCACCGAGTAATTTACATGAATTAATAATAAAAAAACATGATTACGCAATTAATATAAAATGTAGATCGACTTAATAGCTGCCTTCATGGTGATGTACGTTTATTAACTTCAAGAATTTGTTTCAGAATTCTCTCAACTATAATTCTGATTTGGTGCTGGCAGCCCACAGTTAGAACAGAGGCGTCACTGCCGTTGTTGTGATCGCTACCATCAAGATCATCATCGTAAACTGATAGTAGTAAATGTGGGGGAGGTGGCTTCAAGTCTTGGTGTGCCCATTCTTCAAAATCCAAATCCCATTCAAGACAATCAACTCCTGCCATTGCTAAAGCTTCAATCGAAGCACACATTGTTTAATGATATGAATTCTTTAAGAAAACTAAGATTGTGGTATTTATAGTGAAGCCTTGTGCATGCATGAGCAAGACTGAGTACGTACGTAAGTACACATGTGAGCTAGCCGTACCCGTATGAACACAATTGGAGAAAAATCCTAGGCTTTTACACCTCTAGCTTCATCATTATAGTATTATCATTCCTCCCGTGAACATCTTACGTACATTTTGGTCTTCTATTCAAGTTCAACGTATACGTTCAAAGTCAGTTGTATAGAAAAGTCCAGATATACTCCAGTCTGCAGTACCATATATTTTCTTCAGCCACGACACTTTCATTTTCTACCAAAAAGTGTTCACATTCTATCAAAAGTGTTATTAGCTGTAGGGGAAACTGAGTACAAGTCGTAAAGCCAAAGATTACAGATTGATCTATTTGTCATGGAGTTGTTCATCGAAGTAATTATATACGCATAAATTGGGGTTCCTGATTTTACATCTCAAAAAACTCGTCAGAATTTCAACAATTTGTGCGATAAGGCAAATAAGAACACTAGCTTGCTCAAAACTGTGCACTACATCTGAACAAATGACTAATTGAAGGCAGAAGCTAAATAACTAGGAAACTCAATGTACACGATGATCATATGTGGTGCTGCTCAAGACTTTGATATCCATCTCTCTCTTTTTGATGATCTTCAAAAAACTGAGCCAATTTCTGATGCTCTCAACCGTTAATAATATTTTCTCCCGACTAACTTTTGTATCATCGCCGACATTACTACACTCAACACCATCATCTTTCGAAGTTTCTTCTTCTTCTTTTTTCTCTGCTTCTTCTTCTTCTTCTTCAGCTAATAAATGGGGAGGAGGCTTCAACTCCGAGTCCTCTCGTTTCCATTCTTCCACATTCATACCCCATTCAACATGATCCACGCCCACCATAGCTAAGGCTTCTATAGAAATCGACATCATCATCAATCGAAGGCCACTGATTACATTAACCTCTGATTAATTACATATCGTCAGCAGTTTATATATGTGTAAAGAGAAACAGTCCAAACATGAGGGGTAAAAGTATATCTGTTTTCTCGTCAAAAGGTCACGGGAGGCATGATAATTAATTGGGTTAGTTCTAGTCTATTTTCTTGTTCAAATCCTTTTTTGAAAGTAGAACAAACAGAGTGATAGAGAGATTGATGAAAAAAAAAAAAAAAAAGTAATATTCTCGTGACATTTTATTGACCTGTTTATATTTATTTGATCTACTCCACCATATATAGAAGTAGTAATTAACTAATATTAGAATTCTGAAATGGTGATTAATTATATATGATGTCACCTTGCTGATGTCTTAAATAAGCCATGAGATCAAAGCTTCATTGCTGACGTTCTCTGATATTGGTACAAGTTATTATCCCTTGAGCTCATGTTTCACATGTATACTCAGTGGAAGATCATGCATATATTGCAATAGAAATTGATATTTTATTCACGTTTTACATTTGTAACTTATCCAGACATGTATATCCATTGTTTCAGGATTATGATAAATTCTCCACCAACATAATTAGCTTTATCTTAATCATTAGATTTCCTTATGGATTTCCCTTTTTATAGTTGTTTTCTCCTATGGTTTCTAAAATAGTGTAATTAACAAGGTTTTGTGAACATGGACTTTGTGATCTTAACAAAAATTTGACCCTTAACTAGTGACATATACATTAGCGATCAATGGAAGGAGTACTGCCCCATTTTGGAACCCAGAACACCCTTGAAGGACCCCCGCTATGCTATGATAAGACTGTCTTTTATAATAAGGGGTAGAGGTAATTCCAATGGTGTCTTTGCCAATCGAAGGCATGGCAATGGCCACCATTCTTGTGCTTGTTGTTTCGTCTAACCTTTTATGTGACAGAGTATGTTGATGCTCCAAAATACCAAGAATGGTGGATAATCAATAAAACAAGATCAACATTCATCTTTATTACAACTCAGAATTTTACATGTTACAGCAAAATTAAATAACATCAGAACCAACATAAACTTTAGCTACAATCGTCACCTCCTCCTCCCCCATTCCAAGCAACTCCCAACATATCTTGCAAACAGTAATTCTCAATTGAACCAAACTCATCAAGCAACCCATCAAAAAACCCATAATTCAAACTACGATTACGCCCCTCCTCCTCCATCTCCATCTCCTCCTCTTCCTCCTCCAACACACTCTTCATTTTCTCCTCCACCTCCGGCATGTGCCCTTCAAACAACGCCACGTGTCCAAACAACTTATCCTTCCTAGAAAAACTAGTCCCACATGAACACTTCCACCTACTCTCCCCACAATGCTTGTAATGACTCTTCAAATCCGATACCACCGAAAAGCTCTTCTTATTACACCGCTCGCATGTGTACATCTTCGGGCAATGACTCCTCTTAAAATGATTCTTCACGCATATTACCGACTTCAAAGCCCGAAACTTTTTATGCTTTTTATTCCGATTACATCCCTCATACGGGCACGAAAATCTCCTCTTCTTGCTCCCTGTAACTTGTCCTTTATCGGGTTTCGCTAAATACTCGGCCGTTTTGAACTCGTTCCCGTGTGCTCTCATATGCATCCGTAAATTCGCATCTCGCTTGAACCCTTTACCGCAAATATCGCAAAAGTGCATGTGCTCGGCGAGTAGCTCAACGGCGTCGATCTCCACCACCTCATAATCCGATTCCGATTCAAACTCTATACTTTCCGATTTTTGCACCGATTTACCCAAGACGGCGGCGGGTTCCGGGAGTGTTGAACATCGGGGAGGTTGTGGATTGGAGCAGGCGATAAGGGCGGCGCCGTTGAGGATTGTTTGCTGGATGGCGGAGGAGATTTCGGCGGAGACCAAGTCCATTTGTTGTTTGCTAATGAGCGTGTTGGAGTTGACCGTTTGGGATAAGAAGGACTGCAAGGACTCCATTCTTGCTTTTACGGCCGAGAGATTCGAGAGTGGAATCGTGGGATCCGAGTATGGAATCGGATATTCCGGCCGATTTTGCCGGGAATCGGCGAGATTTGACATTGTAGTAACGCAACAGAGACTCAGACGACTTTTGGGCTCTGGCTTTGTTTGATAAAAGCTTGAAGGGATTTGTATGTATGTACTGTATTGACTAGCGTGTTGTTAGATAAGACGTGACGCCGCACGTGTCATCATCAAAAGCTGGTGATCAAGTGGCGGCTGTGGGCCACGCAGGTATAACAGCCGTTTGATTTTGTGAAAGAAGATGGTCCAATAGGATTGGAAATTGACTGATATGTGACAGATAATGGACCTCATTGTCTTCGACTTCGTCTCCTAAACTAAAGTCATCTAGAGTCTAGACACCAAGTGAAATTACCATATAACCATTAATGAGTTTTTTTATGGACGGCTTATTTTTTTTCTTATTATTTATTAATTTACATAAATAGATCATAATATCAGTAATGAAAATGTCTTCATTACACCCGTAATTACGGTTTACATTAACATAATTGTTATGCCTGGGAAATCAAGGGCTGACGTGAGAAATCACGTGATGGGGGTGACCTACTCCCATCAGAACGGTAAGCACACGTCAGGCATGCAATGCGCTGTGGAGCTCCCACGTGTCCATTTCCCTGCTCCAAATCGCGTAAAATCAGCTTAGAATGTGGGCAATGGAACGTAAAGCTGGATTTAGTCCTAACATTCGCACCAACTCACGGATTTAATGATGGTTATCTGCACTCATCTCACTATAAAAAGGAAGGATCTTTTCATTAAAAGGATTCGGCCTTCTTGCACTCTGAACTAGTTTTCTCTCTCTCTTATCATTATACTTTTATATTTACTTTTCTCGAATTTTTTGTAAGTCAGTCCGTTGTTGCGACCTGACCCACGATTCTAATACAAACTATCAATAGACGTAAGATTTGCTACCTTAGCATTCGAACCACTTTAAAAAGCTCTCATTGTTGCATTTACTCTACATTTCATCCATAATTATGTGTGTCTCTTGACCAATCAACATTTCGCCCGTATCAATTAGTTGGTGTCAAAATCACGTATCAACAATAATTAAGAGAGAATTTTCTATCAATAAGACTAAATATTTATTTATGTAAATTAAAATCAACCTAAAGTGTATCAACTATTTTAAATTTATAATCCTGATAGTAATTTTTATATTTTTTGAAAAATTGATATTAAAATAGTTGATTTAGATGAAAGTTGGAAGATATGAATCACTGGACTTGATCGTCAATTTAACTGTTAGCGCTGGGTTGGTTCCGAGTAGGTTCAAAAGGAGTAATTTAAATTCAAGTTCTAAACTTTTACATTGAGAGTCTAAAAAGTGGTCAATGAAATTAATATTAGAAAAAATAAAATTAATACATATAGTTCCTAATTTGTTTTTATATAATTATTGCATGGTCTAGATTCCACATAGCTGGGGGGTCTCGATTAAATTATTTGTTAAAAAAATATATATATATATATATATATATATATATATTCTTATCTTAATAGGCCATCCAAGTCAGGTTTAGGAATCATGTGGCTCTCATCAATGTTTAAAATTTAATTTAGAAGAAAAAGAAAAATACTCATAGGATTCATTAATAAGGGCACACGCCCATTGCTTTGATGGGATTTTGACTAACTCAAAACCAAAATAATAAATAATTTCTCCAAAACGCCAGTCTGGTCCATTGTGGCGTCTCAGTGGTCACATCATAGAATAATGAAATGTGTTTCGAGAGGGGAAGAAACTGCCTTTCTACTTCTACATGACGTCTGGGATTACGATTTCTATATCTACAACGTAATTAAATATCGTCGGAATAGAACGTGTCGGTTGGATCCACAGGCGTAATTACAACAGGAACATGGCGTCGAGAAAAACTTACAGGATTTATATAAGAGATATTGTTAGTTTGGACATGGTTAATTGAGTGAGACACATACATATAAGCATTACACTAGTAAAAATTATAAGAGAAAATGACATATTCACACCCGAGACTTGGTAAAATCTCAAATTTATATTTTTGGTTGTATTTATTAGAGATTTCTACCTTTAAAGTAGGGGTATAAACGAGCCGAGCCGAGCCGAGTTTTTAGCTTATTGAGCTCGGCTTATTTATAACAGTGTCTTGAGCTCGAGCTCGAGCCTAGCGAGCCTCAAAATTGAGACTCGAGCTCGTTATTGTGTTATTTCAAATTTGCACTTTGGGGGGAAAACTGTCATTTTTTAAAACTTTTTCACCGGAAAATATCAGTTTAATAATTAATAGTTTAAAAAATCACCAAAACACCCTGTGAAGTGTACAATGCTTAATCAAGCCGAAGCCATCAGAAGACTCGACTGACATTAACGAACCGAGTTCGAGTCGAGTCGAACTGAGCCTCATCGAGCCGAGCTCTAAACGAGCTTTTATTGAGCCGAGTCGAGCCAACTCGCCTCGTTTACAGTCCTACTTTAAAGTAATGTTGTAAACTTTATATTAATAGATTTTTAAATTTTCATTGTAACGCGATGCACCGACGTTTTCTTTGGCAGAAGATAAACTCATGTTAGTAAAAAGAAGCTTACGTTAACAGCTTCTAAGCCGACGGTTTTTTTACTTTCTTTGACCAATTTCAAAGTCTAAAATCACTTTCGAGACTATCGTTGGACTAATCACAACCTCCTCTATAAAACTCACACATTCACTTGCCAACTTTACTCAACGTTTTTTACTACCTCCAATAATTACTAACAGTGTTAATTTAAATGTAAAAATTTAAAATAAATACAATAAGAGGTATTAATTTGGGATTTCGCTAAACCTCAAGTGAGAATATATCGTTTCTCGAATTATAATCTCCAACCTATTAATTATTATGTCTTGCTTGTTGGGATGTCAATGTAGGTAGAGTTGGGTGGCTTGCCGACGATGGCTTTTTCTTGTGGAAAAATCAAACACTAGATTTACTTTAGTTTGTCTTTGTTCAACTCTCATGAATATCACTTTTACCACTATTTCCTATTTAAAACCTTGTTGACAACTTTTTGCCCAAACTTTTAATCATTTTAATTGAACTGGATTTATAATTAACATCTAATTGGGTTCTTGAATCTTGGAGGTTACATTTCTACTGATCTCTGTAATACAAGGGAATTTTAACCTTCATCACACTATATATTACATGTAGAAATCCAAGTTCAGGGATTCCATGCTCATAGCTTGACACCTCGATCATGCTGTCTCTCCAATACTATTTGCTAAATGCAATCAACTCTTTGGCCTCTGAAAAGTTATTAGGAGTGAGTTTGATTAATAATAATAATAGTTCAATAAATAATCTTAATTAGAATTAATCCCAAAATTAATTTCGGAAGATTTTCCAGCCAATGTGGAAATATTTCATATATTTTGTTATTTCCAAGATCTAAAACTTCAAAAGTCTTACAGTTAGGCAAAGATAAGAGGGACTG
>CM047908.1:46078994-46103207 GCA_026229545.1 Pistacia atlantica | reverse complement strand
TCAAGAGTATAAAAGAAAACCTTCACGAATTAGTACTATTCAGATGCTGTTTATTCACGTTCTTAACTGATTCGTACTTAAATAAGATGTGCTTATACGCACAACGGCACAAGGCCAACCATTCATTCATGTGTCCAGAGGCATGTGCTGCTTGACTTTCATGTTCCTTGATTTACACAGTTGTGTAAGAAATATTGGTCTTTTTTTTTCTTTAAACTTTATCATTGTGTATATTATATGTTGATTCTGAAGTTTATACTATGATGTTTCCGTCGAAATGGATCTCGCTCAGGTTTTTGCTGCAGATCACGTGCTTTGCTGTATTGCTCAAGGGGTTGATATTGTTGAAGATGGAACTGGTCCTTGCTGTTCTAATATTGGCTTGCTTGCATTCTACTGTACAATCTGATTATCAAGGTATGACACATTCCTTATTTGATCTTTTTGCATGTACACAGCATATAGATAACTCCTGAATATAGGGTAATCTGGAAGTGAACTGTCCTGTTTATAATTGTCATCTGGAGTCAAAGCTTGTTGCAAACTAATTGTAGCCAAGCTAAGCAGAGCTAAATTTCTATCATTTACTTCTTTGGTTGTTAAGCTAAAAGTTATTCTATTAGTTTAGTGAACTCTTTAGCAATGAGTAATTTAGAACAGTGGAAGAACTTTTGTTGTCTTAGATTGAATGGAAACAGAAAAAAAGAAACCAGTTTAGATGCAAAGAGAGAGATGGCTTTCAGGTAATAAAGTCAAATTGAAATGTTGATTAAGGTAAATCTTTGCTGATTCAGTAGGCAGTTATCAGTTCCTAATGAGATGAGATTTTGATCGATCATTTTCTTTTATGTTTGATTTTATTAGGCTCGTGAAAATTTGTTGTTGGGTTAGCTGTTCATTTGGTGGTGAATATTCCTATATTCTGTTTCAGGAGATGCACTATACGCTTTGAAGAATTCATTGCATGTTTCCAGCACTCTGCTGACTGATTGGAATCAAAACCAAGTTAATCCATGCACTTGGTCGAATGTCATCTGTGATAATAGTAACACTGTTGTCTCTGTGTGAGTTATTCTTACATTAAGTTCGAACTTCTTTTTTTATAATTTTTTTTTTTTTTTTTAAAATTATAGTGCTTAGATAGCACACTATGCCAGCATGAATTACTTGTTTGTAGATTATGTACTCTTTTGCAGGACATTGTCAACCATGAACTTTTCTGGAACCTTGTCCCCCAGAATAGGAGTTCTGAGGAATCTAAAAGAAATGTATGTATGGAGTGTATTGCTGTAATCAATATAATTCGTTACAGTATGTTCTGTAACTTTTTAATCTATTTTCCTGAGGTGACAATTCTCATTTTCTAAATAATGAATTCTAGGGGTACGTATCAGCAGTGATGAAAATCCCTTATCCATATTGTCTATGCAGTCCTTATGCAATTTTATAGTGATCTTGGCATTCCTTTTTTCTCCTCTCCATTTTATCTATTCTCAGAATGACTTGCAGGATTCCATTGGGTTCAGAACACATGCACAGCAGTCTGGTATTTTATTAGGATAAGGGAAACCTGGTATCTCTAATTGTGCCATTTGAGTCATAAAAACTAATCTTCGTGTCTTTGGTTACTGATTTTGCCATTATTTGCTTAGGTTTGAAAAAAAGTTCCAAGACTAATTGTTTTTGCATGAATTAAGGAAGACAGTTCACTTTTGAGCTTCCTGAATTTTTATAGGCTTACATTTTCTTCATTGGAGGCATTTATTTCAATTTGAACCAAGGGGAAAAAAAATAATCTTCTGACTTCTGGATTTTTATTTCGTTCATATATGTCATAGGGGTGATAGATATTGTAGTTTAAAGTCAGAAAATCTGATAGGAATTTGACTGAAGATTAACTTCCGTTTTTTGGGCAAAATATTGCTGTATCTAGATCACTCATGGTTTTGTGGATATAATTTGTTTTAGGAACATTTTTTATGCTTTTCCAAATAATATTATCAAGGAAAATGATGATCTTCGCTCTCTTTATTAAATTTATCCTTATGTTTTGTATGCACTTTAAAACTCTCTCTCTCTCTCTCTTGTGACATGGATACAGACACGTGCTAATTACAACAACAAGACACAAGTTGCCAGCTTTTACTTAGTTCGTAGTAGATTTATAATATTGTAATGGTCATTGACTTGTTCCAGTATATGGGTATATATACATGTGACCAAGATGTTTCTAATATATATAAGATGCACTTATCATGCAGTACATTGAAAGGAAATAACATAAATGGTGAAATACCTGAAGAGTTTGGAAATCTTTCAAATTTAAACAGCCTGGACTTGGAAAATAATCATTTAACAGGTCGAATACCATCTTCATTTGGTAATCTAAAAAAGCTTCAGGCCTTGTAAGTTATTCCATCTATACTTTTTTTTTTTTTTTTGTCTTACCTTGAGGTGTATTATATATCTTTATGTTTTTCATACGTTTCTCATAAAACCTTGCTATGTTTTTGACATATAATCAGAACTTTGAGTCAAAACAACCTCAATGGCGCTATTCCTGAGTCACTTACAGGTCTTTCAAACTTGATCAGTATGTAAGTGATTCCCGAAATTAACTGATGCCTGCATGAAGTATAAATAAATTCTTTCTCTCCCTCACATTTCTGGACCTTGGAGTTACTGTGTGTGGGCTTGTGTTCATCATGTTTCTAAGTTTTTGATTGCATAGATGAACTTCTTTTTGCAGTCAGCTTGATTCCAATAATCTCAGCGGCCAAATTCCTGCACGTTTATTCCAAATTCCTAAGTACAAGTATGGACCACACTTATTTGAATTATTTTAATTCCTAATAACTCGGTCATAATATAAGATACTGTGAACTTTTCACTTATTGGATATGCTTGTATTTAGTCTTTCTATCTCACTCTTTGTCATCAGCACTAAACTTGATTGTGTTGGCTTATATTAGTTTCACGGGAAACCATTTGAATTGTGATAAAAATCTTCCCCACCCTTGTGAATCTAGGAGTAATGATTCAGGTAATTTGGTTTGATGTTAGTTTGGTTCATAATGTGAGAGATGTTTTCTTGAAAGAAAGCTGTTAAATCTTTTTGACCAGCTAATTGCTTAGGTAATTCCCTATTCTGACAGGGGCTTCAAAGAAGCCAACTATCGGAATTATAGTTGGGATTTTTGGAGTTCTTCTTCTTTTTGGAGTGTTTCTGTTTTTCTGGTGCAAGGCTAAACATAAAGGCTACAGGCGTGAAGTATTTGTAGATGCTGCAGGTTTGTGTTAATTTTCAGTTTACTAGAAAATAGTTTTATATATATAGTTTCTATAGTTTCTCTTTTCAGTATTTAGCTTAAATTTTTGGAGCATATATGCATGGTTCAAACAATATTCTCATTAGGATGGTGATAATTTGTTAGTGTAGAATTATTAATATTAGTGTGTGGTTATGAAATTTTGTGGGAGAATTTCAAAATTGTGAACTTCAGCCTCATGATTTAGTTTGTCACTCATGACTTTATGGATGCTTGCTTTGTAAAAGTTCGCCCTGGTATCCATTTTGATCTACTCATTGATAGGACCTGACCTGCAAATCAACCAATACTACCAGCAAACAATCCACACTCACAAGCCAAAATCACAATTCAGTAAGAGGACCCTGTTATATTAACCTCAACAGAACAATACATCCATAGAATATATATCCAGTAGTCCTATCCTATCAGTATTCAATAAGCAAACAACTCTGAAAAAGTAATGCAAAGTACATCCAGAAAATGATAAACAAAAGACTGACTTCGAGGGTCAGCCACCTCCACAAATACTGACTTCGAGGGTCAGCAGCCTCCCTTCCAATTTACTTTCTAATTCTGAATGCCTTCCTATTTCTCTCCTCCTCTTTTTATTCTCTCCTGTCACCTTTTTGCTCTAACCGAATCCCACTTACATCCTATCATATCATGCCATTTGTCCCAACAAATATTCCTTCATAACGAATCCCAACTTCCTACATAACAAATATTCGGAGATATTCCCCTACTTCCTACCACTACCCTTCCTGTGGTACACCAGCTCTGTTGGTTGCTCATCACTCATCAAGTAGTTCACCTGTTTTATCCTGTATTACAAGTTGTCTACCATCGTCAAATACTGGAACTGCAGTATTTAATTTACACATTCTTTTAATGTAGTTTCTCAGTTGAAGCTATCTTTTTTATTGTGTAAGCAGGTGAAGTCGACCGAAGAATTGTGTTTGGTCAATTGAAAAGATACTCATGGAGGGAATTGGAGTTGGCTACCGATAATTTCAGTGAAAATAATGTCCTTGGACAGGGAGGTTTTGGAAAGGTTTATAGAGGGGTGCTTGCTAATAAGAAAAGAGTTGCTGTGAAGCGATTAACTGATTTTAAGAAGCCTGGGGGAGAAGCATCTTTCGAACGTGAAGTTGAGTTGATAACTGTGGCTGTCCACAGAAATCTATTACGGCTGATTGGATTTTGCACAACATCAACAGAACGTCTTTTGGTGTACCCATTTATGCAGAATTCGAGTGTAGCCTCTCGGCTGCGAGATATTTATATCTATGCAATGTCATATAATAAATTGAAGCTGCTAAGTGCAATGAAATTGTTTACATGTTTTACTCAGATATTATCTAATAATGTGAGTCTTGATAAGGTAATAAATGCACAAGTGAAAATTTTGTGTATTGGCATCAGAGAGTGATGCCTCTCGAAATTGTTCATCTGTTCTCAGTATAATCATGTTTTGTTACAGAATATACCATCAGAAATACGAAGCCTGAGACCAAAGTAAATTTAGAAGGCCATGCGTTTCCTTCTCAAAAAAATTAACATGCTATATTGTTACCTCTGGACTTATACGATGGACATTATGCTTGTGTCTTTATTCTTAGTGGCATTGTAGATTATAGGGAAGATAAAGTATTTGAATGGTGTGAATTAAAAATTGTTTTCATCTTTGTCGTCATCGTCCTAGTCCGAGTTCTAATCTGTCAAGCGCAAGGATTGCCTGGCTTCAGTGGAGATCTGAATAGAATCTGTTCATTTACTCGATTTAGCCTGAAGTTTTATTGAATTTTTTAGTAATACAAGTCCAATGATGGACTATGTGTGTTTAATCTTAAGTTCTGCTGTAGGCCTACCTCTTTACCATGTAAGATTTAGTTTCATCTATAGGGAACTTACATAATTTCTTGAGTTGTAATGCTTGTACCAATTTAAGCATACGATAAATTTCTAGAGGCTGCTCTGATGATGTTTTAATTTTTAAGCATTCTTGCAGAAATTAAACCTGGGGAGCCTGTTTTAGACTGGGCTATGAGAAAAAGAATTGCCTTAGGTGCAGCACGTGGGCTGGAATACCTACACGAACATTGCAATCCTAAGATCATTCATCGGGATGTGAAGGTGGATAATGTATTGCTCGATGATGACTTTGAACCAGTTGTTGGTGGCTTTGGCCTGGCCAAATTGGTTGATGTGAGAAAGACTAATGTGACGACTCAAATTCGTGGAACAATGGGCCACATAGCACCTGAATCCTTCAATGGGAAATCATCCGAAAGAACAGATATTTTTGGTTATGGGATTATGCTGCTGGAGCTTGTAACAGGTCAAAGAGCAATTGACTATGCACGCAAAAATGCCTATTTGCTTGACCTTGTAAGACGCACAATATTTGACTATCGTCATTTGTTTGTATGCATTCATTCCTCTCTCCTTTCCTCATAATGGTTGACTTGATTATATATGACTTACAAGTTAAACAATTAAATTTAACTACTTGTACATCAGTATTTTCTCTTGCTACGTGGAATTCCCAACTTCAAGTGTTTTTTGTTGGAGCAAATGCCTTTTCCACTTCTTTGGCAAGGAACTTTGGCCATAAAATATTCAAGTGACATTTTTGTTTTTTGGTGTTTTAAGAAACCTTATGAGGATAAAATGCTTCCATCACGTTCTCATGTCATCTCATATGTACTCTGTTGTGCCGAAGTCGATGTTGCTTCAAATTTAGTGTTGATATGAAAATAATCTTTATTGTATGAGGAACTTTACATGCATCATCATGCTGGAATTAAGTTAAATTTTGCTTCATTTGTATTGTATTTGCTACATCCAAGTCTCATCTTACATTTTTTGATGTTGTAGTATAGATGTATTTGTTCTTGTCATTTTCAGTTTTAAGATAAATTGTTCTCGCAAGAGATGAAATTTGTCGGAAATTTGACAGTATTTCACTTCTGAAATTTTGCATTTGACGCATCGAAGATTGAAGCTAGATAATTTGGTTTGCTCATAATTTCCAAAGTTTTACACTAATCAGTTCCTATGACTGCATCAATCTGTGTTAATTTGTCTCCAAAAGGTCAGGAAGTCCGAGACAGTGAAGAGACTGGACGCTATTATAGATCCCAACCTTAATAGAAGTTACAACTTCCAAGAGGTGGAGATTATGATTCAAATTGCGTGGCTCTGTACACAACAATTACCTGAGGCCCGTCCAGCAATGTCAGAGGTTGTATGCATGCTGGAAGGAGAGGGGCTGGCTGAGAGATGGGAAGAGTGGCAGCACGTTGAAGTTACTCACAGGCAAGAGTACGAGAGGCTGCAAAGAGGATTTGACTGGGAGATAGATTCCGTAAACAACCAGGAAGCAATTGAATTATAGGTGGAAGATGAGGTAACAGATTCGATTTGGTGTGATAAGCATGACAAGCATTTAACCTTCTGTTACATTAGGCTGGCTTGATATTTCCTTCAGTTGACATAATTCTAATGCCAAAAGCAATGGTGTGGAAAGAAAGGGGGGAAAAAAAGGGAAACATGCCTTCATATTTTTGTATACGATATGTTCGTAATAGCTCTAAAGCTCTTCCCTTTTGTGGCTGGTGTAATTTTAATTTTGGTTAAATTTTGCAGCCATCAGCCAACTAAATAAAAGGGAAGAGCTCTTATTCTGTATAAGTTTTTGTAGTGATATTGGAGATCTGCTGGGTTGACACCATTCTGATATTTTTAGCTTGTGCTCTTCACAAGGACATAGGAAAGACAACTTGGTTTTCACTTATGTCTAAATTATGCAGAAAAGCTACAGTTTTTATGTGTCTATGGCTGTGATACTAATGGATGCAACTGCTTTAACCTGCCATTCTTCCATTTGCTCCACCATCCCCTTGACATCATCTTTGCATGGAATTTGCTTTGCCAAAAGATACTCTGGTGTCTTCTCCATGTCTCTATGCTTCATTTCTTCAAGGTTGCTGCCACACTTCATACAATCAACACCTGCCATTGCCAAGCTTCTATTGACATGGCTTCTTCGGCTCGAAATCTAACCTTAAGAACTTGCACAATGCTTTTTAGCAGTATTGTTATATCTTTCTGTGACATGAGCCACTTGTACTTCACTTTTACTTTTTCATGCACTTCATTAAATCACAATCAAAGATAATTGATTAACTAATAAAAGTTGTTAGGGGGTAATTGGCCTGTAAAAAAACCAATCGGTATACAATGAATGTGTACTTACTAGTAATTAATTATGTACATGACACCACATATGGTCATGTGAATGCTTTCACTATGAGTTCTTAGTTTCTGTATAACTTTTAGATTTGGAAAATGTATACACATGAATGCATGTGATATATGGGTGAGGTCACTTATAATTCAATGTCGTAATTGAACTAGATTTTTATAATTAGTAAAAGTGTTTTAAGGAGACAACCAAAAGCCTTTAGAAAGTAAAAAGAGTTACTAGAAAGATGCTTGTCTACTTAACATAAAACAGAAATGTTTTCCTTTTCTCTCAACAAAAGTGAGGATTTCATGTGCAAAGTTTACTGAATTTCTCAAATGGAGAAAGAAGTTAGGCTGTTACCATCAAACTATGATCAATAATAAATCACTAGACAGATATAATGTACTTTCTAGTTGGATCAAATTATGATGGTATTTTTAAATACAATCATATCCATAACAATGCATGATTTATAGTTTTGCCAGGGCTGAAGGTTAACAGATTATACAAAAGCAGAAAATAAGATGAAATTGAGATAAGTTTTTCTGTTAACAGCATTCAATTTGAAAGAAACTTTATAACACTAATATAATGCTATAACAATTCCTCCATAAAGAACACATTGCAACTCATAAGGTTAGGCATTAGCAAAACACATTTTTCCTTTGAAATTGAAGTTTTGTCTTTGTCTGATTCACTGAGGCTACGGCTTTAGCCCATTCAAGCATCTTTTCTTTCAACCATTGCTCATTAACCACTAACACCTCACTTCTCTTCTGCTCATTCTTAGTGCTTAACCTTTGCTCAGCCAGCAGATATTCAGGAATCTGTTCCAGGCCACCATGTTCCCATGCTTCTACATCAATGCCACACTCTGCATAGTCAACGCCTGCCATTGCAAGAGCTTCGACAGACATTTTTTCTAAGGCAGCACACTCACAAATTTCTACTCTAAAGAATGTATAAATGAAGAGATATCTTTGGTGATTTTTATGACAGTATGATGGAGTGTATTTATATGCAGTAAAGTCCTATGAGAAACCACTGTTTAGAGGATTTCTTGTGTGCTATCAACATTTAGTTAGAGGAAGGTACACGGGTATTCCATGGATAAAGTTTTACTTCATTGTACCCGTGATCTCTTAATTAACGGGCCTTAACTGAAGTTGTTTACTTGTATTGGAAGATATAATTTGACAGATTAACCCCAAAACTTTTGCTAATATGTCTAAGCAATAACTTGGATACCAATTTGGAGATTATTGTCTAAATAAGCAACAAAAGCAGTTTATCCACAGTGCTTAACATGTCAACCACAATACTGGAACTGACTTCTATCTGTGCTTCTTCTTTACGTCATCAAGAACTTGTCAGCAATGAACAATGCTGTTAAAATCTTGAATTTCCCGTGGTAGAAACTTCCTTATAGAATCTGCGCATGGTAGTTTAGTTACAAAGAGCAACTACCGTTGATATTTATGGTTATTGACATTTGAGGGCTTCACATGTTGTTCCTTTACATGGATGCCACATCCAAAAGCAATGAATTTGATCAGTTAAGATTTTTGAGGACATTTTTAAGAAGATTCAAGTTTAATAGTACAAATACAATGCAACATATCAGACTTGTCAGCTAAGAGATACAGCATATATACATCAGAAGAATTAGAAACTGTAAAAGAGCAAACGAAAAGACATAAAATCTGAACCTTCTAGATGTATTTCCCTCTTGCTCTGGTAATTTTTATGCAAAATGTAAGTTATAGAGTCTACAACTATTAAAAGAAACAACAAATAAACCAACGAGAAAGAAATGAAAATCCTCATTACTGTTAAACAAATAAATAATCTGAAACAAGATTTTCCAGGGCAACAATCATTTTATTGATGATTCTCCATTGCCCCACTTTTGGATTCTCTTCTAGTTTCATCATCTTCATCTTCTTCATCGGCTAGCAAATGGGATGGAGGAGGCTCAAAATCCTCATGCTCCCAATCTTCAATTTCCACACCCCATTCTAGATAATCTGTGCCTGCCATTGCTAAAGCTTCCATAGAAACTGACATGCTGTTTTTCGCGCAAATCTTTTCTTCTCTTGCAAGTAATAAGCTCAAAGTAGAAACCACCACAGTTAAATATTCTAAGAAATAATTTCAGTCTTTTTAATGGAGTTGTCTAGAGGGCAAATGCAATATTATATATAGGCGATCCTATGAACAAAATTCAAATCAAAGTTTGAAGGGAAAGTTTGAAGTTGAATAAGGGGAATTAAGAATCAAGAGTCCTGTGATCATCTTGTTGATTATGAAAGCCATGATGTAAGCTTGATAGCTAATACGTATTCTCCGGTCCTAACCTGTATGGATCATGGGATAAATAAAAAAAATCAAAGGAAGACTTGAAAATTGAATGGAGAGGTCTGAAGTTGAATTAGAAAAGGAGTTATATTTTAAAATACAGTTCCTGTGATCATCCCATTGACTGATTAATTTTGTTCCTACTTCTCCAAGAATAGTTGCTTGTGACACTGCAGCTGAAGTAGAATATGCTATATGCAGGGAAACAATGTTATATTTTGAAGCAAACAAGAAGGGAATTTGGGTGTATTTGGCTCTAAAGCATACTCTTACATAATCTTGCTCTTTATACATGTTAAACCCGTGAACTCTCGTCTTTACTTGTTCTGCCTGGTCAGGCCATTGACTGGGTCTTAACTTGAGAGCTTAAGCACTTAAATTTTGAAAGTTATTGAGTTAAATGACCTCGAATGCAAGAGATAACGGATGAAGTAATTTGAGAAGTGAGAAATTCGAAGTTGAAACAAATGTGCAATGCATCAGTCTGCTCATTATTGATGGGAAAAATGAAGACTCTTGGATGTTTATAAATATCAATGTTCCGAAAACCAGACCGGACTATGACCCGTTCATGGGTCCGATTTCTAGTTTGACCGGTTGGATCGGTCGGTTGGACCGTATCCTGTAAAATTAATTTTAGTCTCTAAAAGTTTGAAATTCATCAAAAACACCCCTATAATACTCACTTAAGGTTTGAAATTTATCTAAAACACCCCCGTCGCGCGAAGAGACTGGTGAGTGGTGGCAGCAGCGACGATCGACAGTCAATCGAAGTTTGGAATCATGGGGCTTTTGATGTATAGGTTCTGGCGAATCTGATGGTGGTGTTAGGGAGTTCCATCGGCGCCGAAAATTTCTGGAATCAAGAAGGAAGTTTAACGGCGAGCGTGAACTTCAGGTGGACGGCAAGCGACAAAGGCTGGACGACGGCCACTAAAAATGGATGGGTTTGTCGTGGATATGTCGTCAAGTCGAATGGTGGTGTTTTCTCCGTCAAAAGATGCCAAAATCCGGCAGGATTGAGCCGCGATTGGACCACGACTAAGCACTATTCCGACAGTCTAACCGCGGCTCAATCCGGTTTAACTGAAAATACCAGGTTTTAGAAGATAGGATCAAGAAGATCGCATGGCTCCCGATCGAAGCAGTCCAGCAGACAGTCAGTCCGGTTTTCAAAACCCTGATAAATATTAAAAGATTCATGTAAAGTGTTATCCAGACATTCTTTATTTTCTTTTTCCAAAACATTGAACTGCATGTACATATTGTGTATAGTTAATGTGGTATAAAAAGTAACACTTGGAAATAAGATCATTAGCCTCTTATAACTAGGAGTTAATGTGATACAGGGAATAACTCATAGTCAATATGACACACTACACCAAAGCTTCTTAATGTACTAAGAAAGTTAGAAATGAGATCCGAGAAGACATATATATTATTAATTTACCACATTGGTCCCAAATCGGGACCGGCCAAACATATTATTTAATCGAAGTTATTAATTTATCAATAATATTTTGTTCACATTTGAGTTGTACAACTGAATCATATAAACAGACAAAAATTGTACAAAATTTATGTAAAACAACTACTATGTCCTTTGTTTTTTGCCTGTTTATATGGCTCAGTTATAAACGTAACATTGCTCTTAATTTATCGAGTATTAATTTATCAAAGTTTAACTGTATTTAGTTTGAAATGGATACATTAAGCATATATAATTATATATAGTATATTCTTATTTACATAATTCTTTTGTGTCATTTGGAAAGAGTGCTTGGTTCACGGGATACAAAATTTGATCAATAAATATATATTTAACAGAAATAATCTTATATAATCATGTAACTAATTTTAATTAATAAAATGTAAAGGTTTTGTTTAAAAGATTTAAATAGCTATAAAATAATGAGAATTAACTTTATTGCCCTCAATAAAATATGATAAGAACAAAAATAGTCTAAATGTATAAGATACTAAACCTATCATGATCAAACATATTTTAATTAAGTTGTTAAATCATACTTTAAAATGTTAGATTATTGAGTCTACTGTAGTCTAATATAGTTTAACGTTATTGGTTGGAGAACATATTTTTTATTGTTTTTTTTAATATTATAAGTAATAAATCGTTTGATTTTATAGCTAAATTTATCCTTTAAATAAAATTAACTTTCACGTTTTTGGAAATTGAGATAAGTAACTTAACTCCAAACTAACAGCTTTAAAGGATCGATTTAACAGTCCTATGCTAATACATGATGCCAGCTTGAAGAAAATGGTGTTATTAAAATAAATCTGAAAGGAAGATGATTATTTTCTAATTCTATTAATTTGAGGGTTAGAAAGTAATTTATTAATTTACTTATTATTATAATAAGGGGTAAAAAGGGTATTTGACTAGTCAAACCTGGTCAAAGCAAATTGTACCTTAACAAAGTTTAAAATTGGGTGAGAATTGGCAATTTATGAAACCACGGGAGGAAATCGTAAATACGCGAAACCTTGGATAAGTATATGTCCTTTACCCTATATGGGTCATGGGATGAATCCAAAGTTTTAATTTTGAAAAATGAAGACTCTTGGATGTTTATAAATATCAAAAGATTTATGTAATGTACTTAGTGTGTGTGTGTGTATATATATATATATATAAAAGATAACACCGATAATCTATCTTTTAATCTGGTACTTATCACGTTTGAATGTCAAGTAATGAAAGATTCTAACAATATATGTCAATGTTATCTTTTTAATTTGATTACCCTCTGAAAGGGTGTTATTTTTTAATTACCAAAGTTATCAACTATTCATACTAATTTTACCCTTAAACTAATAAACATTTTGGACACAAATGTTCTCATATGTCTATTAAATAACAATTAACCCAAATGTACAAAATGATTTCTGTAAACTCATAAAAAAAATTTGGACATAAATACCCTCACTATTTACATGAATAATACCCAAAATACTCCTAGCCACAAGTAGACGATTGTCGGCCGTCGGCCACCACTGTTGGTAGTTGTTGGAACAGTACACCAGATCTGACCGATCGTGTGTCATTCCGGTGACTATCGGCCAAATCCAACCGGTCGTGCGCCGTTTTAGCAACTGTGGGCAGCGGCCAATGGTAGTGGCTTGCGGCTGGCAGTCGTTTTGGGTGACTGAGGATATTTTGTTAAATTTTAAACCTTTGTTATTGGGGTGTTTTAGTTAAATTCTCAAATATAAGGGGTTAAAAAAATACTTGAAATAATAATAATAATATTGAAAAAAAATGGCAATTCAATAAAAACCCCCTATGATAATATTTTATTCTTTCTAATCAAATATATTAATTATTTATATTCATCAATCTAGTATGGTCTAGCATAGTCTAACCTTATAAGTCCCAGAACATATCTTTTATTGTTTTTTGAAGGTTATAATTAATAAATCGCTTGATTTTATAACTAAACTTGTCCTTTAAATAAAATTAATTCCACATTATCAGTTTTAACTCAAGATCGACTTAACATTCCTCTGTCAATACATGATGCAATTACAAGGGGAATGGCGTAAATATTTACTATTAACAAATCAACGATTAAATAAAATTACAAGAGGATTGACTAAAAAATTGATTAACAAAATTTATCATCAAATGGTCAAAAAAAAATTAAAACAAACAAAAAAATAAAGAAAGAAGAAAGAAACAAAATCCTCAGTGTAAACAAATGAAAGGCAAAAAACTAAACAGAAACTTCAAGAACTGAGAATGACAAGTGCAGAGTCTCAAACATGACTCCATTGCCAAACTCTCTCTTCTAACATCATCTTCCTCATCAGCTAGCAAGTGAGGTGGAGGTGGCTCCAAGTCCTCACGATGCTCCCATTCTTCAAAATCCATACCCAATTCAGCATAATCTGTGCCTGCCATTGCTAAAGCTTCCAAAGAAACTGACATCATGATCTTCTTATAAAGTACAAAACACCACAAATTCTGAGAAAAGTTCAATTACTTTAATTTTTAATGAGGTTGGTATTATATTTATATGTGTACTTGATGTGCTTGAGGAGAAAGAACTTTCTTGTTATGTATCACGGGGTGATAAAAACTTTGGACTTTGAAGGGAGAGTTTGAAGTTGAATATATACGTGAACGTGGGTACGAATACGATAAGTAAATTAAAATACAACTCCTGTGATCATCCTATTGACCAATTATATATCATCTTCTACAAATTCTATTTCTCTTCTGTCCAAGCATATATGATCTAGACTTAATTATGATAACAATAAAACAATGTGAAGCTAGCTGATGTCGTCAACTTCACGTATGTAGATCTTGCTTCTAAAACTGAGTGATCAAAGGGATGATGTAATCTCGAAAGCTCATATATATATACGATCTTCAATACTTATAGGCCTTGATAAAGTGTAGAGAGCAAATATATCACCCAGCTTTAGTTCCTGCAGTAGAATTAATTGAGAAAAGTGTTTTTTATTTCTCTAAAGCAAAGTAACATTTAATATCATCTTTATGAACTTTGAATTTCATGGTCATAATTAGATCCTGCAACCTGAATCTTCCAAGATCTGGTTAAAGTTCTTATTGATCAGCCTGGCGTGCAAATGCTCTCAACCCTGAAGATCGACGTTAAATGATCGAAAAATTGCCATTTGCAACTTGACAATATTATTTCAACAATAATGCTATGTTTACTCACGATCTTACTAACCATCTTACTAATAGGTGTAAATCTAAAGTATAGTATGGGTACCATAAGCATAGTACGGGTACCATAATCATAGTGCAGGTATCATATGTAATTTTAACAAAGATGAGTAAGGCGGTTAGTAAGTTCGTAAGTAAGCATATCATTATTCTTATTTCAAAGCCCTTCACGTGCAATGCATGCTTGTGGAAATGGGATATGGTAAATTAGTGTAGATAGATATTCATAGAACACCAATAGTGAATTGAATTGATTAATCTATCTATAGGGCTAGCGACGAAGAGAGCAGAATGATTTTAATACTTATGAGAAAGCAATGTTTTAAAACTCAATCCGAGGTGAACCCAGCAAAGTTTTCGGGTCTTGGGTTGACTGGTTTAACCGGTTTGACCGATGGTCAAACTAGTTGACAAAAAATTCTAAAATTCAGCAAATACACCCCTAAAAATTTTTAAGTCCCTATAGGTTTGAAATTTAGCAAACACACCCCAAGTACAAATCGGTCGGCAACTGGTTGGTGGCGGAAACTCCCCATATGCAACCTCAATTGTCCCTTAAGCCCATTGCCCTTAAAATATACCCAAGATCTGGCCGAAATAGGTTCAATTTCGGCCCGATCTCACCGAGGTTAGCGTCGGTATTCCAAGCCAGATCTCATCGACGCTGATGTCGACAACCCTCCCTGTCACCTTGAAATTACTCCCCTATTCCTCCCAACCAAAACCCACCTCACCCCACCTACGTTAGCCTCGCCAATCGTCGGCAAAAGCTAGTTATTATCGTTGCCAGTCTCGTTCGATTTCTGGTCGATTTACTCACCGGAAATCAACTCCGTCACCACCATTGCATTCACTGGCACTTTCTCTTCAAAAGCCTCAACATCCCAGCCGTCAATTGTTCGTCGATCATCCTCCCAAATCCTAGGGTTTTGGGTGAATAAGAAAAATATAAACCCGACTCGTTGAAGCTTCCGAGTCCCAGTTAACCTCGATGGGGCGCACAGATTTTAAAACATTGTGAGAAAGCATATAGTTCATAGATTAGAAGGTATACGCGCACCTCAACTAATCTATTTAGCTTCCCACTTAAATTTTAGAAGTTAGAGTGATTCAAACTTGAGATCGAATGCCTTAATTACACATCCCAACACTCATTCTATCACTAGTTATCCAAAGAGTGGGCCATTAATATAGATGCTTATAAGTAATTTCTTTGTTACTGTTGTAATTTTCATTTAATTGCTAACACTACTGGAACTGCCCCTACCCCAACGCCGAAACTGCCATGGGGCATGTGAATACGTGCTGGACGCATTGGATCCCGATTTTAACTCTTGACAAGTTTCCTACCATCGGTGATATTGACAGCGTCGGAATTAACCAGTTTTCCAGTGGTGTAATATGTGTATTAGTACTCATGTTCTAACTTTTAACTTCTTTATAATTATTGCAACTTACTGCTCCGAAACTTGATCAATATGAAATTTATCATATTCAGTAATTTGATTTTATCATATTGATTTGATTTAGTATATATAGTCTGTATATATTCTGCAAAGTGAAACGCATTAATTTGAGTTATTAGAAGATATTTTTGCAACATGGATGCATTAATCCAGAAATAAATCACCGAGTAATTTACATGAATTAATAATAAAAAAACATGATTATACAATTAATATAAAATGTAGATCGACTTAATAGCTGCCTTCATGGTGATGTACGTTTATTAACTTCAAGAATTTGTTTCAGAATTCTCTCAACTATAATTCTGATTTGGTGCTGGCAGCCCACAGTTAGAACAGAGGTGTCACTGCCGTTGTTGTGATCACTACCATCAAGATCATCATTGTAAACTGATAGTAGTAAATGTGGGGGAGGCGGCTTCAAGTCTTGGTGTGCCCATTCTTCAAAATCCAAATCCCATTCAAGACAATCAACTCCCGCCATTGCTAAAGCTTCAATCGAAGCACACATTGTTTAATGATATGAATTCTTTAAGAAAACTAAGATTGTGGTATTTATAGTGAAGCCTTGTGCATGCATGAGCAAGACTGAGTACGTACGTAAGTACACGTGAACTAGCCGTACCCGTATCCGTATGAACACAATTGGAGAAAAATCCAAGGCTTTTACACCTCTAGCTTCATCATTATATTATTATCATTCCTCCCGTGAACATCTTACGTACATTTTGGTCTTCTATTCAAGTTCAACGTATATGTTCAAAGTCAGTTGTATAGAAAAGTCCAGATATACTACAGGCTGCAGTACCCCATATATATATATATAAGTTTGAGGAGATCGAAGAGAAGAAATTCATGTTTTGTAAGAGTCAAGGGCATATAGGATATATATATATCAATAATTAATGATTTATACGGGTCATGGTCAGAAGATGAAGTTGTTAGAAATTGGAGTGTTGAAAACAATAAAAACAAATTTCATAGACAGAATTCTGATATTGAAAAGATGAAATTTTGTGGCGAAGAAGGAACAGTTTCATTCATGATAAATTCTCCACTTACTCCACACATAATACAATTTTAATTCCCTTTTTATATGTTCAAAGGGATAACTAATAACTTCAATACAACAGTAATAAAGAAGTTACAAAATAATAAAACTGAAAATAGCTACAATTTGATTCAACCTAAAACTGTACTTCTTTGGTCATACTGTGGCACTAATTTCCTTCCGTCGTGGCATGCTGCTCTCTGGAATTTATTTGGAGCAGTTTTCTTCTTTGGGCCGCGGCATGGAGTTTCTTCTGCCACGGCATGCTTCCTTTTGGACATCTCAGAGTCCTCTTGCAGTCTTCTTCGCTGCCAATCTTCATCTTCTACCAAACTCATGGTTGAGTTACATTTTCTTGCCGCAGCATATATTTTCTTCAGCCACGACACTTTCATTTTCTACCAAAAAGTGTTCACATTCTATCAAAAGTGTTATTAGCTGTAGGGGAAACTGAGTACAAGTCGTAAAGCCAAAGATTACAGATTGATCTATTTGTCATGGAGTTGTTCATCGAAGTAATTATATATGCATAAATTGGGGTTCCTAATTTTACATCTCAAAAAACTCATCAGAATTTCAACAATTTGTGCGATAAGGCAAATAAGAACACTAGCTTGCTCAAAACTGTGCACTACATCTGAACAAATGACTAATTGAAGGCAAAAGCTAAATAAATAGGAAACTCAATGTACACGATGATCATATGTGGTGCTGCTTAAGACTTTGACATCCATCTCTCTCTTTTTGATGATCTTCAAAAAATTGAGCCAATTTCTGATGCTCCCAACCGTTAATAATCTTTCCTCCTGACTAACTTTTGTATCATCGCCGACATTACTACACTCAACACCATCATCTTTCGAAGTTTCTTCTTCTTCTTTTTTCTCTGCTTCTTCTTCTTCTTCTTCAGCTAATAAATGGGGAGGGGGCTTCAACTCCGAGTCCTCTCGCTCCCATTCTTCCACATTCATACCCCATTCAACATGATCCACGCCCACCATAGCTAAGGCTTCTATAGAAATCGACATCATCATCAATCGAAGGCCACTGATTACATTAACCTCTGATTAATTACATATCGTCAGCAGTTTATATATGTGTAAAGAGAAACAGTCCAAACATGAGGGGTAAAAGTATATCTGTTTTCTCGTCAAAAGGTCACGGGAGGCATGATAATTAATTGGGTTTGTTCTAGTCTATTTTCTTGTTCAAATCCTTTTTTGAAAGTAGAACAAACAGAGTGATAGAGAGATTGATGAAAAAAAAAAAAAAAAGTAATATTCTCGTGACATTTTATTGACCTGTTTATATTTATTTGATCTACTCCACCATATATAGAAGTAGTAATTAATTAATATTAGAATTCTGAAATGGTGATTAATTATATATGATATCACCTTGCTGATGTCTTAAATAAGCCATGAGATCAAAGCTTCATTGCTGACGTTCTCTGATATTGGTACAAGTTATTATCCCTTGAGCTCATGTTTCACATGTATACTCAGTGGAAGATCATGCATATATTGCAATAGAAATTGATATTTTATTCACGTTTTACATTTGTAACTTATCCAGACATGTATATCCATTGTTTCAGGATTATGATAAATTCTCCACCAACATAATTAGCTTTATCTTAATCATTAGATTTCCTTATGGATTTCCCTTTTTATAGTTGTTTTCTCCTATGGTTTCTAAAATAGTGTAATTAACAAGGTTTTGTGAACATGGACTTTGTGATCTTAACAAAAATTTGACCCTTAACTAGTGACATATACATTAGCGATCAATGGAAGGAGTACTGCCCCATTTTGGAACCCAGAACGCCCTTGAAGGACCCCCGCTATGCTATGATAAGACTGTCTTTTATAATAAGGGGTAGAGGTAATTCCAATGGTGTCTTTGCCAATCGAAGGCATGGCAATGGGCACCATTCTTGTGCTTGTTTGTTTCGTCTAACCTTTTATGTGACAGAGTATGTTGATGCTCCAAAATACCAAGAATGGTGGATAATCAATAAAACACGATCAACATTCATCTTTATTACAACTCAGAATTTTACATGTTACAGCAAAATTAAATAACATCAGAACCAACATAAACTTTAGCTACAATCGTCTCCTCCTCCTCCTCCATTCCAAGCAACTCCGAACATATCTTGCAAACAGTAATTCTCAATTGAACCAAACTCATCAAGCAACCCATCAAAAAACCCATAATTCAAACTACGATTACGCCCCTCCTCCTCCATCTCCATCTCCTCCTCTTCCTCCTCCAACACACTCTTCATTTTCTCCTCCACCTCCGGCATGTGCCCTTCAAACAAAGCCACGTGTCCAAACAACTTATCCTTCCTAGAAAAACTAGTCCCACATGAACACCTCCACCTACTCTCCCCACAATGCTTGTAATGACTCTTCAAATCCGATACCACCGAAAAGCTCTTCTTATTACACCGCTCGCATGTGTACATCTTCGGGCAATGACTCCTCTTAAAATGATTCTTCACGCATATTACCGACTTCAAAGCCCGAAATTTTTTATGCTTTTTATTCCGATTACATCCCTCATACGGGCACGAAAATCTCCTCTTCTTGCTCCCTGAAACTTGTCCTTTATCGGGTTTCGCCAAATACTCGGCCGTTTTGAACTCGTTCCCGTGTGCTCTCATATGCATCCGTAAATTCGCATCTCGCTTGAACCCTTTACCGCAAATATCGCAAAAGTGCATGTGCTCGGCGAGTAGCTCAACGGCGTCGATCTCCACCACCTCATAATCCGATTCCGATTCAAACTCTATACTTTCCGATTTTTGCACCGATTTACCCAAGACGGCGGCGGGTTCCGGGAGTGTTGAACATTGGGGAGGTTGTGGATTGGAGCAGGCGATAAGGGCGGCGCCGTTGAGGATTGTTTGCTGGATGGCGGAGGAGATTTCGGCGGAGACCAAGTCCATTTGTTGTTTGCTAATGAGCGTGTTGGAGTTGACCGTTTGGGATAAGAAGGACTGCAAGGACTCCATTCTTGATTTTACGGCCGAGAGATTCGAGAGTGGAATCGTGGGATCCGAGTATTGCATCGGATATTCCGGCCGATTTGGCCGGGAATCGGCGAGATTTGACATTGTAATAACGCAACAGAGACTCAGACGACTTTTGGGCTCTGGCTTTGTTTGATAAAAGCTTGAAGGGATTTGTATGTATGTACTGTATTGACTAGCGTGTTGTTAGATAAGACGTGACGCCGCACGTGTCATCATCAAAAGCTGGTGATCAAGTGGCGGCTGTGGGCCACGCAGGTATAACAGCCGTTTGATTTTGTGAAAGAAGATGGTCCAATAGGATTGGAAATTGACTGATATGTGACAGATAATGGACCTCATTGTCTTGGACTCCTCCTCCTAAACTAAAGTCATCCAGACACCAAGTGAAATTACCATATAACCATTAATGAGTTTTTTATGGACGGCTTATTTTTTTTCTTATTATTTATTAATTTACATAAATAGATCATAATATCAGTAATGAAAATGTCTTCATTACACCCATAATTACGGTTTACATTAACATAATTGTTATGCCTGGAAAATCAAGGGTTGACGTGGAAAATCACGTGATGGGGGTGACCTGCTCCCATCAGAACGGTAAGCACATGTCAGGCATGCAAGGCGTTGTGGAGCTCCCACGTGTCCATTTCTCTGCTCCAAATCGCGTAAAATCAGCTTGGAATGTGGGCAATGGAACGTAAAGCCGGATTTAGTCCTGACATTCGTACCAACCCACAGATTTAATGATGGTTATCTACACTCATCTCACTATAAAAAGGAAGGATCTTTTTATTAAAAGGATTCGGCCTTCTTACACTCTAAACTAGCTTTCTCTCTCTCTTATCATTATACTTTTGTATTTACTTTTCCCGAATTTTTTATAAGTCATCCGCTGTTGCGACCTGACCCACGATTCTAATACAAACTATCAGTAGACGTAGGATTTGTTACCTTAGCATTCGAACCACTTTAAAAAGCTCTCATTGTTGTATTTACTCTACATTTTATTCATAATCACGTGTGTCTCTTGACCAATCAACGTTTCGCACGTGTCGATTAATTGTTGTCAAAATCACGCATCAACAATAATTATGAAAGAATTTTCCATCAATAAGACTAAATATTTATTTATTTAAATTAAAATCAACCTAAAGTGTATCAACTATTTTAAATTTATAATCCTGATAGTAATTTTTATATTTTTTGAAAAATTGATATTAAAATAGTTGATTTAGATGAAAGTTGGAAGATATGAATCACTGGACTTGATCGTCAATTTAAGTGTCAGCGCTAGGTTGGTTCCGAGTAGGTTCAAAAGGAGTAATTTAAATGCAAGTTGTAAACTTTTACATTGAGAGTCTAAAAAGTGGTCAATGAAATTAATATTAGAAAAGGAAAGTTTCAAAAATAAAACTAATACGTATGGTTCCTAATGGGCCGAACGATTTGTGCATACCCAAGGTTTATTGTAACGATAAATTGGTACCTAAAATGTTTTAAAACGATAAATAGATGCACCAAGTCATATCGTTAGTGATTTTTGTTTATTAATAGTGAAAAGACTAAAATGCCCTTCAAAATTTCAATTTTAGTTTTTTATAAATTTAAAAATTTCGAAAAAATCCCCTAGGTTTGCTAATTTAATTAAACACCCCATATATAAAAAGTTTGTTAAATGACAAAAACACCCCCACCACCCCAATGCCATATTCCGACCACCATCGCCTAACCTCGGCCTAAAATCTGACATTGGCTACTCGCATCCGATGGATCTGTGTTGTAATCTCGTCGACCGGCCTTTTCCTACGATTCGCCACGATCCGGCCTGGAAAAGGCAAGATTTGGCCGCCGGCAAGCGAGCCAGAGTCACGGGGCCTTTTCCGGCCAGATCCATGGCGATCTAGCGGAAAAGGCCGATCTACATCGCGATCCGGCCGCCGACGAGATGGAGTTTTGCATGCGCTGACAACCAGATCTAACCGAGAGATCCGGCCTTTTTCAACCGGACAGACTACGACCGGCCGTAAAAGGCCAGATCGATAGCATGCTACGTATCCGACGGTCCTGTGCGTAACGATCTTTTCGGCGATTCGACTGGTGGTGACAGAATCGCACTGCAGCGGGTGGCGGGGGTGTTTTTGTTATTTTACAAAATTTTTATATATTTGGGTATTTAGTTAAATTTGTAAACTTATGGGGTTTTTAAAAATTTTTAAATTTATAAAAAACTAAAATTCAAACTTTTAAGGGTATTTTAGTCTTTTTACTATTAATAAACAGTAATAAACAGAAATTACTAATAGAACATGACGGAAAGTACCTATTTATCATTTTAAAACTTTTTGGGTATCAACTTGTCGTTATGATAAACCTTAGGTACGTATAAATCGCTCTCCCTTCCTAATTTGTTTTTATATAATTATTGCATGGTCTAGATTCCTCATAGCTGGGGGGGTCTCGATTAAATTATTTGTTAAAATATGTGTCTTAATAGGCCATCCAAGTCAGGTTTAGGAATCATGTGGCTCTCATCAATGTTTAAAATTTAATTTACAAGAAAAAGAAAAATACTCAATAGGATTCATTAATAAGGGCACACGCCTACTGCTTTGATGGGATTTTGACTAACTCAAAACCAAAATAATAATAATTTCTCCAAAACGCCAGTCTGGTCCATTGTGGCGTCTCAGTGGTCACATCATAGAATAATGAAATGTGTTTCGAGAGGGGAAGAAACTGCCTTTCTACTTCTACATGACGTCTGGGATTACGATTTCTATATCTACAACGTAATTAAATATCGTCGGAATAGAACGTGTCGTTGGATCCACAGGCGTAATTACAACAAGAACATGGCGTCGAGAAAAAACTTACAGGATTTATATAAGAGATACTGTTAGTTTGGACATGGTTAATTGAGTGAGACACATACATATAAGCACTACACTAGTAAAAATTATAAGAGAAAACGACATATTCACACCCGAGACTTGGTAAAATCTCAAATTTATATTTTTGATAAAGTAATGTTGTAAACTTTATATTAATAGATTTTCAAATTTTCGCTGTAACACGATGCACCGACGTTTTTTCTGGCAGAAGATAAACTCATGTTAGTAAAAAGAAGCTTACGTTAATAGCTTTTAAGCCGACCGTTTTTTCACTTTCTTCGACCAATTTCGAAGTCTAAAATCACTTTTGAAACTATCGTTGGACTAATCACAACCTCCTCTATAAAACTCACATATTCATTTGCCAACTTCACTCAACGTTTTTTATCACATCCAATAATTACTAACAGTGTTAATTTAAATGTAAAAATTTAAAATAAATACAATAAGTGGTATCAATTTAGGATTTCGCTAAACCTCAAGTATCGTTTCTCGAATTATAATCTCCAACCTATTAATTATTATGTCTTGCTTGTTGGGATGTCAATGTAGGTAGAGTTGGGTGGCTTGCCGACGATGGCTTTTTCTTGTGGAAAAATCAAACACTAGATTTACTTTAGTTTGTCTTTGTTCAACTCTCATGAATATCACTTTTACCACTATTTCCTATTTAAAACCTTGTTGACAACTTTTTGCCCAAACTTTTAATCATTTTAATTGAACTGGATTTATAATTAACATCTAATTGGGTTCTTGAATCTTGGAGGTTACATTTCTACTGATCTCTGCAATACAAGGGAATTTTAACCTTCATCACACTATATATTACATGTAGAAATCCAAGTTCAGGGATTCCATGCTCATAGCTTGACACCTCGATCATGCTGTCTCTCCAATACTATTTGCTAAATGCAATCAACTCTTTGGCCTCTGAAAAGTTATTAGGAGTGAGTTTGATTAATAATAATAATAGTTCAATAAATAATCTTAATTAGAATTAATCCCAAAATTAATTTCGGAAGATTTTCCAGCCAATGTGGAAATATTTCATATATTTTGTTATTTCCAAGATCTAAAACTTCAAAAGTCTTACAGTTAGGCAAAGATAAGAGGGACTG
>CM047908.1:45950128-46078894 GCA_026229545.1 Pistacia atlantica | reverse complement strand
ATAAGAGGGACTGACCCTTCCAATGTGTTGTCCTTCACAAATGTTTCAGAAATGGCACCACAAAAATTATTTTTTCGCAGATCCATCACATGAAGGCTACTATATGTTGTCAGGGAATTCCAGAGCTCGTTTTGAAAGGAAAATATTCAGATTAATTTAGATTCCAATTAAGATAGTTGAAAATCATGCAATTTCGTAATTTTACAAATTTGAATCTTATCTCAAGTTTATTATATAAATGGGTGTTATATAAACCTCCATCAAATCATTGTAAAGGAGGAAAAAGCTAAGAGAGATTAGGTTTATTTTTGTATTCAAAAATATTAATAAGATAACAGTGAATGTAGATCGGAGGGTTAATTTGTCGAATCACTTAATTTTTTTTTTTTTATATCATGTGTCTATCGATTTCGATTCGTTAAGATCAATCAGATCATTTTAATTGTGCGAAATTTCGTAACAAACATCCTAAATTTTCCGATGCATTCTGGAATGGTGCCACTCAAGTTGTTATCAGAGAGATCAAGAATTTGGAGTATTCTTAAATTGCAGATCACTTAAGGAATCTCTCCACACATAAAAAATGATTTTCATGAAAGGTGGTGAAACAAGTAGTGGCCCTTTAAAAACAGAGAAATTACTGAAGATTCTTCCAGGGAAGACGGTGTATGCCTGTCAAGAAGTCCTGATAAAGATGCAGAGTTTTCTTTCCAATGCCCCATCTTGGTATGAATTGGGCTTTCTTTTGAGGGGATGTTTAGTTCGGAGTTAAGTGAGATTATTGGGATAATGTCATCTTATATTATTTAATTACCATGTTTGGTTGTTAAGTAATATAAGGTACCGGTAATCTTTAAATACTAATAGTGGTTACTATTGGTAATATCAGAGGTAATCTGATTATCACTATTTTCTTAGGTATTCTGAGATTACTAGGGTTGTCTTTTTTTGTTAAAATTTTATCCCTTATTAATAAAAATTTTGGACAATAATACCCCTACTTTAAAACAAATTTACATTAATATTATATTTTAATTTTACCCTTGTTTAATTAAAATTTTGGATAATAATGCCCTTATATTTAAAATTATTGATAGACCACCACTACCACCCAGCCACCACCACCGACAACGGGCCAACCACCATGGACCACCGCTGAAAAATGCCGAGTCCCATAAAAAGAAGGAGGCTTTGATATGGCCGTTTTCGGCCATATGGCAGCGGCCATATCAAAGCCTCCCGGAGCCTCCCACAGAATTTCCTTCTTTTTTAGGGACTCCAGCGATTTTCCGGCAATGGTTCGCGGTGGCGGCAAGAGGTGGGGATGATTTCATCATAAATTAAAGTTTTATATAAGCTGGGGTGTTTTAGCTAAATATGAAATATTGGGGGTTAAAAGAAATTATTCAAAAATTAATAATAAAAATAATATTATATTAATATTTAAAAGGGGGAGAATTTAGTTATTTAAATAACATATCCACCAATTTATTCTCCATAACCAAACATATTAATATAACATACCCACCAACTAACCAAACATATTTTCTTAAAGATTCACAGTAATCTTCCAAGCTAATCTATCTTTCCAGTAATCCAACATTCCCAGAAATCTAATATTCATGAATCAAACGCCCCCTTAGAAGTATCCATACTGTAGAGTAGAGTTAGCTGGAAAAATAAATTAATTATTATTGGTTTAATGGAGGAAACCAAGACCTCAAGGCAACACCTTTTTTACTATAAAATCGTACCCTCTATTTATTGCTTCATTTCTCTTATACAAGAGATCACAAAATATAAAAATAATAGGAGGTAATGCCTAGAACTAGAAAATATGAGATAATCACTCTAACAATCACGTCTACTATCAGGCAAGTATCATATAGTGGCTCGTAGGTTCAATTAAACTCATTGAAATTTTTAAAAATTTAAAAAAAGCATTGAAGGGGCGTTTGGTTGAGGGTTATCTAAGGGATTATTAAGGTTAAGTCATCTTATATTACTTGATTACCATGTTTGGTTGTCAAGTAATATAAGATACCGGTAATCTTCAAATACCAATAGTGGATATTATTGGTAATATTGGAGATAATCTGATTACTTCTATTTTCTTAGGTATTCTAAAATTACCAGAGTTATCTTTTTTTGTTACAATACTATCCCCTATTAATAAAATTTTAGGACAATTGCCTTTATTTTTTAATTTATTTACATGAATATAACTTTTACAATTTCACCCCAATTAATTAACTTTTTGGACAAAATTACCCTTAAATTCAAAACAAATTACAACCCACCCAGGCCACCATCCCCACTCTGGCACCGACAACCACCGCCGTGACCAGCTGCCTGTCACCGACAACCACCGCCGCTACTAGCCGTTGCCAAAACGGCTCACGAAATGCCGAAAATGGCCGCCATGCGCTGATATGGCCTTTTCCAGCCAGATATCTGGTCAGAAATGACCAAATCTAATCTAGCCGTCAATGACCAGATCTGTCATCTCTGGCCATTAGATTTGGTCGAAAATGGTCATACGGTGCACGGGGATCATTTCTTGCCTTAAGTGCATCGTTAACCAACAGCTTATGGTGGTTTCCGACGGTCGGCAGTGGCTGGGTTAGTGGTGGTGCTTTGTTGATTTTTCAAACTTTTATTATGGGATTGTTTTTGCTAAGTTGTTTAATGTAGGAGAGTTATAATAGTCCAACTAATAATCAATACTAAAAATTAATATAATAATAATATTTAATTAGAGGACAATTCAGTAATTTAAATAACATACACACCAATGTATTTCTCTCAATCAAACATATTAATGTAACATACCCACCAATTAACCAAAACACATTTTCCTAAAGATTCCCAGTAAGCTTCAAGGTAATCTAATTTTCCAATAATCCAATATTTCCCAGTAATCCAACATTCCCTGAACCAAACGCCCCCTAATAATTTATAGATTTTATAATTTTAACCCTATCTAACTTTATGTTGACCTCATAAAATAAATTATTAATTAATACCTTTTAAAAAAAATTTTTTTTCCTTTATTTCCTTTTTTTGCTCTCTTATTATATTTTCCTTTGGTTGGATACTAAAAAAAGGCAACTCCTTTGGATCACAAAGTAAGATGATACTAATTTTATTTTTATTTTTTTACTAAAAATTAATTATTTTATTTTAGCTTTCTTAATTGATGAAAGATCATAAGTTACGGGTTTTTGTTGAGTTTAATAAATGAGTTTTAAATAATTCTTAGATTTTGATATGAGTTTTTGATTTAATCTTGTTTATGTTGAGGTATTCGTTAATTAATTGTTGTTTTAAGTTGGGTTTGATAAATTGTGGTTAGTTATTGAGCTTAATTTTGAATATGGTTTAAAGAATTGATGAAACCCTAAGTTGTAGAGATTTGGGAATTTGGTTTAATTTTAATAAATTGGTTAATTGCTTGATATTAAGAGTTAGATTTGATGAGTTTTTATGGTTTTATGAGTTGAATTTTATTGGGTTAGTAGAAATTGTTTGAAAAACCTAAGTTATGAGTTGAATTTTGATAAATTTGTGTTGTTTTTCAATTGTAATTGTAAATAAATTATATTTCTGATAATAAAAATTCTCTTATTTTTTTAGTTATGGGCAAGTTTTTAATAAAAGAAAGTTTTATAATGAGGAACCATCAATTAAACAAAACATAAAACATCATGATAGTTGTTTACAATGAGTCTATGAAATCTAATTCAAGACAAACATATATTAAGTTTAATTTGAGTAGTCTTCCTGTAGATATTAGATTGAGGATTAAAATTTTAAAATATCATCCTAATGATAGAGATAAAGTGAGAAATGCATACTTGCAAAAAGGACCTTGCCAACCACACAATCATAATTTTAAAAAGCAAGCAATTGAGAATTTAATGCATCGTTTTAGTCCCGTTAGATTTAGAGAATATGTAAATTGGTTGGAGTATAGTGTAGAAAATGAGAGTGTTTTTGTTTGTGTTGTTATCTTTTTAAACATGAAATTAGCATTGATATTACCTATTGCAACTGCAAGTGTTGAAAGAGCATTTTCTACGATGAAGATTGTAAAAAATCGACTACAGAATCAAACGAGAGATCAATTGTTAAATGATTATCTTATTATACATATTAAGAGATAGATATTTGATGAAATTGTCAATGAAGCAATTATATAACGTTTTTATAATATGAAAAATCATCGAGAATAATTGTAAAATTAATAATTTGGTATATATGACTTTTAAAAGTATATTTTTTATACTTATTACTTCAGTATAAATTTACTCAGAATCCTGGTTCCATGACTTCCATCCCTATCTACCACAATCAAATATTATCTTATTTGACTAATTCAACTATGGCTGATTTAAAAACAGATAATTTAATTAAAAATATATCTATTTTATAAGAACGAAACATATGTCCAGCTGGGACGAGCTGAATCAACTGGTATTGTGTTCTTAGCATATCTGGGAACTCAGTTATGTTCCAAGCAGATGAACACAGATACCGAAGCTTGGGAAACGAAGAATTGGCTAGGTTGTGGTGTTGAGTGAGAGACTGTTTTCAGAAAGATCAAGCAATCGGAGGTTTTTGAGCTTTGCGAACATGTTAAGCTTAAATGGTAAGACTTGATGTGGCCACATGCCACACAATTATGTAGTTCAAGGTGGTTTAAAGGAGTTATTAATTGTCTCTTTTGATCTTGATGGGAGGTTAAAGACAGTTGGTAGGAGCTACTTGGTCCTTAGTCTAACCATATATAAAGATATCATCTTCTCCATCGAAGAGATATCACGAAAATATAAAAAAAAGGAAAAGATTTTGGAGGCTATAAGACATCTCTTAAATATTCACTCACAAATCATTCAATACACTTCAACAATATGGCTAGAGGTAAGTGATTAAATTCCTCATTATATTACATACGTAATATTCCTCATTTGGTATCAGAGCCATGCTTCTTGCTTATTGTTCAGTGTTAAGATGTGATGAAGTATGCTGTAACTTTATTTATGTTTTTTTTTTTAATTCAATTCTGATTCTCTGATATTCATGTTTGGGAATTTTGTTTGGTTAAATTAGTTAGAAAATTAAATTCCATATGAAATTATGAGAAAAAGGGCTTTTGAATCGTCTAAAATGGAGTTAAATTGACTGAGTTATGGTATTTTAAATTTTCGGGTTCGAATTAGGGTTGTTTTCGGGTCGGTTATCCGGTTGCAGACCCGGCTGAAGGTTGAAGACGACTGGGCCTTAAGATATGACAAGTCGTTTTCCTTTAATTTTTGAAAACGACATGTCGTTATTAAAAAAAAAATTTACGCATCTGACTCGCCTGGGATTCGAACCTGCAATGAAGTGGTTGAGAGTCTTTTATTTGACTCACTGAACCACACAGGCCGATTGACACGCTTGCCATTTTGTTTGATTAAATTTAATTTATTGTATTCTGTAAAGAATGCTTTTAATTCAGTCATGTTAATTGTTAAAAGCTTAAATACATTCACGAGATTGAACCCAGGTCTCTTGGGTAAGAGCTGACTCTCTTGACCACTGGGCTACATTATTTCTTGTGCTGTATTCTGGAATTTTAAGCTTTTTGTAGTCTTTTTTGAAATTTATAGTTAGTTGTATTAAAACTGTTTCTGATATTACTATATATATGCTGAATTAAAAGCATTTTACGTGCATATTTGATATGATCAACGTGAGTTTAAGTTGATATTATTATTATTGTCATATTGAAGAAGTGAATATTGTAATGTTTTAGTAGTAGCCAAAGCATCCTAAGACATGTTAATAATCACATAAAGTTATTTTTTGTTTAGAATTTGTAAGGTTTTATGGCATGTAAATTTTAAAGATAATTGCCCTGCCCCAAAGGGAGGTAATTACCTTTGTACAATAATTAGATTAAGACATTGAATTAGCATCATGATTAGATTAATCCTAGACCCAAAGGTATGGATTACTTTATGAGTGATGTATGTTCATTAGTCTTATTGATAAGTGTAAATTCAATGCAAGTTAGCAACCTCTGCCCAAAGGAAGGTTTGAATTTATAATTTTGAATTTGACATTGGTTGATTCAAATATAAAGTATGTTTACAATAGCATGACATGATTTTAATTCTTGGATATTGCAGCTGTTTCTACTATTTTTGCTAATAATTCATCTCATGTTCCAATGTTAAATGGTGAGAACTTTTCTGATTGGAAAGAAAGATAATGTTAGTACTGGGGTGTATGGATATTGATTTGGCGTTTCGTATGGACGAACCACCAGTCCCTAAGGATGAAAGTACGCCCTCTGAAAAGGTCCTCTATGAAAAGTGGGAGGGATAAAATCGCTTAAGCTTAATGCAGATAAAGACCCATATAAGTAAACTTATTAGAGGTTCCATTCCTAGTGCGCTAAGGTGACAGATTTCATGAAAGCACTTGAAGCACAATTTGACATCTGATAAGGCATTAGCTAGCACCTTAATGAAGAAACTTTCTAGCATGAAGTTTGATAATTCTAAGGGTGTGCGTGAACATATTATGGAAATGCGGGATATAGCTTCTCAACTTAAGTCCCTTAAGATTGAATTTTCTGAGGCATTTCTTGTCACTTTCATTCTCAACTTCTTCCTAATGAGTATGGACCTTTCAAAATCTCATATAACACACATAAAGAAGATTGGTCTATTAATGAACTCTTAGTCATGTGTGTACAAGAGGAAGAAAGGTTGAAGAATGAGAATTTGGAAAGTGCTCATTTAGCAGCACATTTCAAAGGAAAGGGAAAGAAAGGCAAAGGTGTCTCAAAATTCAAGAAGAAGGATAAATCACAAGGTAATCCTAGGGGTTACAAAATTTCGTGCTTCTTCAAGAAAAAGAGACACATGAAGAAAGAATGCTTGAAATACAAGAATTGGCTTGAGAAGAAAGGGCTTCCTAAACCTGAGGAAACCAGTGGGGAATGAACAAAGCATCTATTCAGGCAATCAGATGCGTTCTAAAGTGGAAGCTGTGGGGACTTTTAGACTTGTTCTAAATTCTAATTATGTATTGGATCTTGATAATACTTTTTATATTCCATCGTTTTCTAGAAATTTAGTTTCAGTAACCAGACTTGTGAAACTTGGTTATGTATTTACTTTTAGTAATTCAATCTTTGAAATTCTAAAAAACCATGTTACTATTGGATATGGAAAATTACTTGATGGTTTGTATAAGTTTGATCTAGATCCTGCATTTGAGCATAGTCTTATGACTGTGCATGAGGAGAATGGCAGCAAACGTTGTATCATTAAAGAGGATTCCTCTAAGTTGTGGCATAAGAGATTGGGACATATCTCTATATGAGAGTTAAGAGGTTGGTGGATGATGGAGTTTTACAAACTCTTGACTTCACTAATTTCGATATTTGTATTAGTTGTATAAAGGGAAAGACAACTAATAGAGCTACGAAAGGAGCTAGAAGAAGTACTAATAAATTAGAGATCATACATAAAGATATATGGGGACCCTCTCCTATACCTAGTCTAAATGGACAGAGATATTTTATCTCTTTCATAGATGACCATACTAGATACATGTATCTTTACTTTTTGTTTAATAAATCAGAGGCTATAGATGCCTTTAAGGTATTCAAAGCAGAGGTAGAGAAACAAAGTGAAAAGAAAATAAAGGTTGTAAGGTTAGATAGAGGTGGAGAATATTATGGACGATATACAGAAAAGGGTCAAATGCTAGGTCCATTTGCAAAATTTCTTCGAGAAGAGGGTATTGTTGCACAATTCACCATGCCAGGAACACCGCAACAAAATGGTGTGGCAGAAAGAAGGAATCGTACTCTTATGAACATGGTAAGAAGTATGCTTAGTACCTTCAATCTTCCATTAAAGTTTTGGAGTGAGGCGTTAAAGACAATAGTATATGTCTTAAATCGGGTTCCATCAAAGGCAATTCCAAAAACTCCTTTTGAATTATGGGTGGGTTGGAAACCTAGTTTAAAGCATTTACACATTTGGGGTTGTCCCGTAGAAGTAAAGGTTTATAATCCAAATGTTAAGAAATTGGACCCGAAAACTGTTAGCGGATATTTCATTGGTTATCCAATGAATTCTAAAGGGTTTAGATTCTTTTGTCCTTCTCATGCACCTATGATTGTCGAAGCTAGAAACGCAAAATTCCTTGAAGATCTTGAATTCAGTGGGAGTGACATTCCTCGTAAAGTACAGTTTGAGGAAATTAAGGAACCGAGTTCATCTTTTTCAAGATAATCAATTGCTTATTGTTCAAAATGATCATTCAGTTAATTTAGAAGATCAATTGACTCAAGATGAATAAATTCCTAATCAGTCGCATCATGAAGATTCAGCTAATAATTATACTGTTGTCCAAAATCAAGATATTATGGATGAAACAGTTGAATTAAGAAGATCTTCAAGAGTAAGGAAACCAGCGATTTCTAATGATTATATGGTATACCTTCAAGTTACTGATTTTGATGGTCAGTTAAATGAAGATCCCAATTCATTTTCACAAGCCATGGATGGAGAAAAATCCCTCCTTTGGTATAATGCCATGAAAGAAGAAATGAAATCAATGGCCAAAAACCAAGTTTGGGCACTCGTCGAATTACCACCAGGAGCAACAACCATTGGTTGTAAATGGGTCTATAAGACCAAAAGATATGCTTATGGTAATATCGAAAGATATAAAGCAAGATTGGTGGCCAAGGGTTTCACACAAAAGGAAGACATTGATTACAATGAAACATTTTCTCCAGTTTCAAAGAAAGATTCATTAAGAATCATCATGACATTAGTAGCTCATTTTGATATGGAGTTACATCAAATGGATGTGAAAACAACCTTCTTAAATGGAGATCTTGATGAGGAGGTATACATGAAACAGCCAGAAGGTTTCTGTAATGAGGATAAGCTAGTATGCAAGTTGAATAGATCCATTTATGGACTTAAGCAGGCATCCTGTCAGTGGTACACAAAGTTTCATAATGTTATTATTTCATTTGATTTCATTGAGAATATTATGGACCAATGTGTTTATCTTAAAACCAGTGGGAGTAAGTTTATCTTCTTAATTTTATATGTGGATGATATTTTACTTGCAAGCAGTGATTTGGGTCTACTTCATGACACCAAAAGATTTCTTTCTCAAAATTTTGAGATGAAGGATATGGGTGAAGCCTCTTATGTCATTGGCATAAAGATTCACAGAGATAGATCTAGAAGGTTTTTAGGTTTATCTCAAAAGACTTACATCGAAAAGATTTTGGAAAAGTTTTCGAATTCAAAATTGTTCATCATCACCAGCTCCTATTGTTAAAGGAGATAAATTCAGTTTGGAATAATGTCCAAATAACTCATTGGAGTTCAAGGAGATGAGTAAAATACCTTATGCTTCAGCGGTGGGGAAACTCGTGTATGCTCAAGTTTGTACCAGGCCTGACATAGGGTATGCAGTAGGAATGTTGGGTAGATATCAAAGTAACCCAGGCCTTGAACATTGGAAAGCTGCCAAGAAAGTTATGCGTTATTTACAAGGAACCAATGATTACATGCTTACATACGAACACTCTGATCATTTGGAGGTGATTGGGTATACAGACTTTGATTTTGGTGGATGTAAAGATTCTAAGAATTCTACTTCCGGATATATATTTATGCTTGCTAACGGTGTTATATCTTGGAAAAGCACTAAGCAAAATATAATAGCAACATCCACAATGGAAGCAGAATTCATTGCGAGTTATGAGGCTACATCACAAGCTTTATGGTTGAGAAACTTTATATCTGGTTTAAGAGTTATCGACTCTATTGCAAGACCATTAAAGATTTATTGTGATAACTCAGTTGCCGTTTTCTTCTCAAAGAATAACAAAAGTAGTAGTCGCAGCAAACATATAGATATAAAATATCTTTCAGTTAGAGGTCATGTTAAAGAGCAAAAAGTAGATATCCAACACATCGGTACAGAATTAATGGTCGCCGATCCCATGACCAAAGGATTGCCGGTTAAAGTATTTAAGGATCATGTGGATCGTATGGGGCTAGTTAGTTCATTTGATGTATAAGTTAACTTTTACATTTGTATCTATGATCTTATTCAAATATTTTGACATATATTGTTTATCTATTACATTTTTTGTGCACATAAAGTTAAATGTCAAAATAGAGTGGACCACGAATGACTTTAGGAAGTTCATTCATAAATTTAAGAAACTCATAAAGTACTTATATAAAATATCATGCATTGTAATATATGGAAGGGAGTGTTTGATTTAAAGGATATGACCGCCATCATTCATGTATTGAGCTTTTATGTAAGTAATGCTTGCTATAACTCATATTATGGCTATATTCGGATTAATCACCTATATAGTATTTTTCCAAATTGCGGCATGAGGCCAAGTGGGAGAATGTAAGACTTGATGTGGCCACATGCCACAATTATGCAGTTCAAGGTGGTTTAAATGAGTTATTAACTACCTCTTTTGATCCTTGATGGGAGGTTAAAGGCAATTGATGGGAGTTACTTGGTCCCTAGCCTAGCCATATATAAAGATATCATCTTCTCCATCAAAGAGATATCACGAAAATATAAAAGAAAGAAAAGATTCTGGAGGCATAGGCTAGAAGACATCTCTCAAATATGCACTCACAAATCATTCAATACACTTGAACAATATGACTGGAGCTAAGTGATTAAATTCCGCATTATATTACATACGTAATATTCCTCATAAATTGTTTAAAGAAAGCTCTAGTTCAGCGAGATCCATTCAAAGATCGAATTCAGAATTGATCCATCCAGACTATTGTTGCTTAAATAAAGGGTTCAGGAATGTTCCCATTCAGTTGCTTACTGCTGAGATTGATATCCATCAACCATCTCCACCTCCTCCTCCTCCACCTCCGGCATGTGCCCTTCAAACAACGCCACATGTCCAAACAACTTAACCTTCCTAGAAAAACTTGTCCCACATGAACACTTCGACCTACTCTCCCCACAATGCTTGTAATTATTATATTTATAATTTTATGTTAAATATGGAGATTAGCGCGCCTTTTAATGGAATTAATAATTATTTGTTTTCAAAATTATAAATATGTGTGAAGATTTAGCTCTTAAACTGGATTTACGAAACAAACAAGCCAACTGATTTGATATAAGATCAAACTAAGTAAATTTTCAAACTCAAGGCCAAGGAGAGATGAAAATTTTCAAACCACTTTAAAAACATTGTCTTAATTAGTTGTTGTTGGGATATTGTTAGGGCAAAAAATTGTAATGGGCTTAACGAGACTCAATAACGAAATAAATATGTCATGGTCCAAGGCTTCAGCCCAATCTCGATTGGCCTACGCTTAAAATCACCTTGTAAATTGCCTACTTTATGAGTTGGGTTATCCTACAAGTTAAGCTGAACTGGGTTCCAACCCATTAGTCTACAACAGTTCATAAATAGGAAATCAGAATCATTTATTGTTTCCTCTTCTGCTGAGATTTTGAACTTTACTCAAACTAGTAAACTTATTCTGATAAACACAAGAAATCTTATTTCTTTCCTGATAGTGACTATCTCCCAAAGTAAGACTCAGTGTCCTACTAAAATTTCAACCCCTTGGGTTCACTATATAAACAGAGGTTTGCCCTCTCATAAGAGAGAATCTGATATAGTCAATCTACACTACTCAAAGCCATCTATTTGCTTATAAAGTTCTTGTTCCCAATAACCCGATGCCTCCGTCATAGTCCTAGCCTTCGACAAGACTCCTGGTAATCCTTCTTCTCTTTAATTCTTATCAAATAATCTCTTTCAACCTTACTTACTTGAGCATCGGAGTGCCTATGGCAAACACCACCCGGTGTTTTCCATGTCGTAAGCTTTACACTTGTCCTTTTATATGTGTAGGTCTAGTGGATTATTAATGGCCTTAACCTCAGGGGATCAGACCCTATTTTTTATAAGGTAGATTTTTTGCATCTACAGATATATGTAGATGCCTTGCCGACTTTGGTCTTCTTTATAAGTGTCATGACTTTTGATCATTAAAAACTTATCGAAATTTTCTATCATTTTAATTAAAAGTGTGTATATTTATAATATCTAATGTAATACTGCTTCAAGTATATATTGTTATACATTCCATTGTATCTTTAAACAATGTAACACTACTTCAAGTTCAAGATACATATTATGATGTTGAAACAATAACAAAGATGACCAAAAACGTAGAAAACAAATGATACAATAACCACCACTTAATTGTATCAATATTTTGATACTGGATTGTATAAAATAACTTTTGGTTTTCTCAATAATTCATTCAAAAAATAACCAAAACTACATTCTTAGGGCTAATACATCCCTAAAACCCTAATAAAAAAAATTGAAAGGAAAAGAAAATTAAACAACATTGCAAAAAAAAATAATAATAATAATAATAATTCCAGAAGGTCTAGAAACTTACAAAAGCACCCCTAAAAATAGAAAACGTCCCTTAAAACGACTTCAAAAGGATAAAAAATGATGATTCTCATGAAATCATGAGTTTTGTTCATTTGGCTGTTTCAAAGTACTCCGCAAAAATCATCGCATTCGGACATCGTCGACACTATTCATTCGGTGTGGCTCTGCATCATATTATGAACTATATAATCAGATAATTATACATAACATCATTATTTATCAGGAAGAAAAATAAAAAATAAAAAAATAGATTTGGAAATTCACCTGGTTGCATTTATTATTAAATGAATTCTTTTTTCTTTTAAGCCTTCTCTTTCTCGATGATTCTTACTAGCCTTTTTGGCTTTCCTGTTGAAAACACAATATATCCAATAGAAAAGCCAATACCCAATCCACATCCATAACCCATAAGAATGATGTGCCAATCAACCCAATTTAAGATATTGTCTCGGTCATGGGAGATCATTCCGTCTGGTTTCTGTCCATCTCCATTGCTACATTTCTTTGACAAGGGAAATCCACACAACCCCCAATTTCCACTATATGAATCATTTGAAAAGGTAGAAAAGTGGTTATCTTGAGGTATAAGTCCCACAAGTTGGTTTTCCGATAGGTTCAAAACCTGAAGGAAATTTAAATTTGTCAACTGCCATGGAATTTCTCCAACAAACTTATTTATAGAGAGGTCTAAGGATTCAAGGTTTGTTAAATTTCCAAGCGATGATGGGATACAACCCATCAAATTATTTCGAGAAAGATTAAGGAGCCGAAGTGCTTGGAAGTTTCCAATAAATTTTGGAATGTCTCCATTGAAGTTATTGTTTGAAAAATCAATGGTAGTGAAAGTAGTAAGAATTTTCTGTAATTGAATCTCAGACCCTTTTAAAGTTACCATGACCGAGTCTTGATAATATTGTTCCCCCATATATTCCAGATGATGCTCAGCTTCATCGATGCTCATCATAGCTTTCATATTCGCCAAAGACCTTACCGGCAAAGAACCAGTAAAATTGTTGTTTGAAAGATCAAAGATTCTCAACTTGCTAAATGAATGGTTGACCTTGCCAGAACTCCGTACATCACCATAAAATTTATTGGAACGAAGAACAAGAACTTGTAACTTCGGAAGATTTTCCAGCCAATGTGGAAAGATGTCGTTTATCTTGTTATTTCCAAGATCTAAAACTTGAAGCATAGTACAATTTAGCAAAGATCGAGAGACTGACCCTTCCAAGGCATTATCGTTGAAGTTAAGGGTCCTGAAATTATTGCCCTTTCCGAATGTTTCAGGAATGGGACCATAAAATCTATTTTTCCGTAGGTCCATCACATGAAGACGGCTAAATTTTCCCATGCATTTTGGAATGGTGCCACTCAAGTTGTTACTGGAAAGATCAAGAATTTCGAGGATTTTTAAATTGCAAATCACTCCAGGAATCTCTCCAGAAAAACTATTGTTTGACATAAAAATGAATTTCATGAAAGGTGGTGGAACAGGAAGTGGTCCTTTAAACAAATTAGAACGCAAGTCGAGAAACTGAAGATTTTTCCAGGGAAGATGGTCTATGCCTGTCAAGAAGTTCTGATAAAGATGCAGAAATCTCAGAGTATTCTTCCCAGTGTACCATATCCAGTTGGGAACCTGGCCATGAATTTTGTTTTTAGACAGGTCAAGGTGAATCAACTGGTCTTGTGTTCTTAATATATCTGGGAACTCAGTTACGTTGCAGGCAGATAAAAACAGATACCGAAGCTTGGGAAAAGAAGAGTTGGCTATGGTTGTGGTGTTCAGTGAGAAACTGTTGTCAGAAAGATCAAGCAATCGGAGGTTTTTAAGCTTTGAAAACTTGTTAAGCTCTACAACTCCGCTTAAATTGTTTAAAGAAAGCTCAAGTTCTGTGAGATTAGGAAGTTCAAAGATTGAACTCGGAATTGATCCATCAAGACTATTGTTCCTCAAGTAAAGGGTTTGCAATGAATTGCTTTGAAATTCAGGAATGTTCCCATTCAGCTGGTTATTGCTGAGATTGATATCCTGTACCAATGGTAAAGTAGATAGCCAAGAGGGTATTGTCCCATTAAGTGAGTTCCCATGTAAATAAATAAAGGCCAAATTTCGAACCCCACTTACGTGAGAAGGAATTGGACCAACCAACCGATTGTTTGTGCAGGATAAAAAAGAAAGTTGTGATAAGTTGGTAAAAATATTCGGAATTTCACCACTGAAATTATTGGATGAAAGATCTAAATGATGAAGTTGAGGGAGGTTTGAAAGAGATGACGGAATGTGACCACTAAAATGGTTATCTGAGAGGTCCAAAACTGTGAGTTCTGTAAGGTTACCGAGTTGTATAGGAACTGACCTCATCAAACTGCAGTTGTGGAGACTCAGTTGCCTCAAGGATCTCAGGCCACCAATAGAATCCGGTAATTCTCCTGATAAAATCATGCCAGACATATACAAAAACCTGAGGGGACTGCTCCAATTGCCCTTTGGGAAATGCAGCTGTAAGCTTGAAGTTATCCCATAAACTGAGAAACTGTAAGTTTGGCAGGCGAAAAATATTATCCGGGATGCTCCCTTGTAAACCACAGTAATTGAGACTCAGAGATGTCAAAAAAGAAGATAGATTCATCAAAGAGCCAGGTAGGATGATAGTGGACATATCGACCGAATCAAGAAAGAGTTTTTTAATTTGGTAACATTTTGAACTAGCCCTTCCAAAACTGTTGTTTCAAGTCTCAGAGCTTGATTCCCAGAGAGGTCAAGTGAAACTAATTTGGACAAGTGTGAGATTTCATATGGAATTTGACCACTGAAGTTTGAGCTAGAGAGATTAAGAGTTGTCAATTTCGGAAATCGATTAATGTCAGAAAGGATTTGAGAGCGATCAAAATCATTGAAAGAGAGGTTGAGAATTTGAATGTGAGGAAGGGAGAAGAGGGTGTTGTTGGAAGGGATTATGCCATGAAGCCAGCTGCAACTAAGGTCGAGGCCAATTACATGACCCGTCACATTGTTACATGTGACTCCATCCCATAAGCAACAATCACTATCCTCTATCCAAGATCTCATTTTTGGATAAGAAGACAACCTTCCATCACAATGGGAAGAAGAACGGTATTCCAAGGAAAAGAGTTGCTTAAACTGAAGCAATGCAGAACACTGTTCATGAGAACACAATTTTGCACAACTTACAGAATGCAATAGCAATAAGTGGAAGCAGAAAACTTGATGCCAAACCAACCATCTCATTTTTTAGGAAAGGAACAAATATGACTACAAAGAGGAGGAAAGATATGATGGCAATTAGTGATCGAGATCAGTTATATTTATATCATAAATGAATCAAAATCTAGTCTTGGTTATGCAGTGAAGAACACTTCATCACTGTGTAACTTAACATCCAGGTCCTGCTGACCGTAGACTTCTCACAACAGAGATCACTATCACTGAACAAGCACAATCAACTGCATGAATCAAGGAGTTGAAACATAGAGAGGCTCAAAACAAGAGATTGAAGAATTTTTTCTCAGCTAGTGATGGTTAATTAATCTTGAGCTTATAGTTTACACATGCTATAGGATGATACATTACTTGGAATCAAAGGCGAAGCTAATTAAAGACCAGATGGACTCATGTCCCTCTAGGATTTTGAAAAGAAAAAAAATCAAACACGTTATCCGTAAAATACTCTAACACGTTATCCGTAAAATACTCTAAACAAACAAGAGTAACAAATCAAAGAATGGAAATTTTTCATATCAACCAGGACTGAGTCTAAAGACTGACTCCAACTACATGTCAAAGTCCAAATACATATCATGAATACTTTAAACTCCAGGATCGGAAAAACAATAGAACTTGTATGCTGTTTTTATAGATTTAATATTGGGGATTTGCTTACTAACCGAACTGTTCCCAATACTTTATTCTCCTATATAAATTATCAGAACTTCTCTGTCAAAACAAGTTTTAAAATTATCCCAACAGTAAAATTAACAAGTGACGACAACCACTGATAATTCCTATAAACTAAATTGTTATGTCCTCAAAAGTCAGGTTTTATTCTCCTATATAAATTATCAGAACTTCTCTGTCAAAACAAGTTTAAAATTATCCCAACAGTAAAATTAACAAGTGATCTGACAACCACTGATAATTCCTATAAACTAAATTGTTATGCCTCAAAAGTCATGTTATGTCAGCCTAATAAATGTCTTTTTGTACTAGCTGTCAAGCTTATATCTGCCTCAAAAATATTCTTACCAACCCTATCTCCTTTCAAGAAATGAATGGATGAGAGCCTTCCATGTGTCAAGGCAACTTGCAAAACACTTTACATTGAGTGTTTAGGTGTATAAATTGGCACTCCTCTTCCCGAAGAGGGGGGCTGGGCATATAAGAGCTAACCATAGATAAGAGCTCAATTTTTTCTCTCTGTAAACACTATATTTCTTCATCTTTGTATGCCTTCTGGGCAATATCATAGAAATAGTCAGAGATAAATAAAATAACAGTGGATGTAGGAGTCGTTTGTTGAGCATCCGAACCACTATAAAAACCTCTCTTGTCAGCCTATTATTTATGTTTTCTGCAAAATATATAATCCCGGTTCCATATTCAAATCTCATGGATCCATCATCCTAAGTCCGCTTAGCGCTTCTCACGTGCAAGTCGTTGGCGTCCAAAATCAAGCGTCAACAGTTTGGTGGCTTATGCAGGTTCGATTCTCAAACCTGTATCCAAGTTCCCTGATGGCGTGCTCAGATGTCAAACCAGCATCAGAATTCTCCAAACGCGTGGCCAGATCGCAAATTGCACACGTTAGAATTCTCCAATTGCGTGGCCAGATCGCACATCAAAGTTCTCCGATCGCGTGGCAGATCGCAGATCGCATGCGTTAGAATTCTCCAATCGCGTGGCCAGATCGCATGCGTCCGAGTTCTCCGATCACATGGCCAGATCGCAGATCGCACGCTCAGATCGTCTGGATCCTCAGCTTCAGATCGCTGATCTTTAGCTTCAAATCGCTGATCTTTAGCTTCAAATCGCGTGTTCAAATCGCTGATCACACGCTGAGATCGTTGATCTCTTGTGCTCTTAGGTAGAGCTCGTTATGATCTCTGAGGTCGAGGTCGTTTTGACCTCTCAGATTAAACTCGTTTTGCTTATTGAGCTCGTTATGACCTCTCAGGTCGAGGCCGTTTTGACCTCTCAAATTGTGCTCGCTGTCGTTGAGCTGCTTTTGCTCTCGTGTTGAGCTCGCTTTTGCTCAAGTTCAGCCTTTTGCTCTTGTTGAGCTCGCCCCTTTTGCCTCAAGGTCGAGGTCGCTTTTGCTCTGTGCAGTCGCTTTTGCTCTCAAGTTGAGCTCGTTTTGCTCGTTTTGCTCAGATTGAGCTCGTTTAGCTCAAGTCGAGCTCATTTTGCTCTCAAGTTGAGCTCCTTTTGCTCAAATTGAGCTCGTTTTGCTTTCAGTGTCAGGCCTAACGATTTCGTGGTCGAGCTCCTAACATATTTCAGGTTGAGCTCTTCAATTCGAGACTGCAGCCATTTAGATCAAAAACCTTAGTTTTAGAAGCGCGATTACGCACTTCAAAAATTAGGGGGCTTCTGTTATGCCTCAAAAGTCATGCTTATGTCAGCCTAATAAATGTCTTTTTGTACTAGCTGCCAAACCCATATCTACCTTCAAAGATATTCTTACCAACCCTATCTCCTTTCAAAAAATGAATGGATAAAAGTCTTCCATGTGTCAAGACAACTTGCAAAACACTATACATTGAGTGTTTAGGTGTATAAATTGGCACTCCTCTTCCCGAAGAGGAGGGTTAGGGCATATGAGAGCTAACCATAGATAAGAGCTCAATTCTTTCTCTTTGTAAACACTGTATTTCTTCATCTTTGTATGCCTTCTGGGCAATATCATAGAAATAGTCAGAGATCAATAAAATAACAGTAGATGTAGGAGTCACTTGTTGAGCATCCGAACCACTATAAAAACCTCTCTTGTCAGCCTATTATTTATATTTTCTACAACATATATAACCCTAGTTTCATATTCAAATCTTATGGATCCATCAAGTGTGATTCCTAAGTCCGCTTAGCGCTTCTCACGTGCGAATCGTTGGCGTCCAAAATCAAGCGTCAACATAAATAAAAGAATACTCAACAGATGCTCCACAGTGATGGATTTATTTGATGTCTTTTATTTGTTAACATTTGACAAGATATCATGGTTTAGAGAGGGGAAGCAAATCAAAATCTTGTTAAAACCCATCTTAATCCATTTCCCTGGAGATTTTGAGTAGTCCCATTACAAATAAATAAGAAACTAAACTGTCATTAAACAAAAAGTGTTCTGATATTGCTCATATCAACTACATCAGCCCAAAATCTTCCAAAATCATCGGGATTTAGCTTCAAGAAGGAATATTTAGCTGACAATCATAAATCATCTCATAAACCTGACGGCCTTAATTACATGATATATTATTGATAAACAAAACTACCCACTCTCAACTAGTAAGAGCTTCTTACAATAACCTTCAAAAACCTTTATCCTCCTTGAATTTAACAGTTGGTCAAGTATCTCTGATTTGCTACTTCTCATTTAGTAAAATATTTTCATTTTTACAGGACTAGCCATAGAATGTATTAGAAGGATTATCGTTATAGCAAGCATAATAAGACATTGAAACACTTAAATGAAACTTACATAAGATTCAATACAATGGTTGCCAGATGAAAGAGCCAAATATCCGTGGAAGCTTAGCTACCTCTACTAGTGATGGCAATGGGCCGGGCCGAGACTGTGTACCCCTTGGCCCAGGTCCAAGCCCAACCTCATGACAAAGGCCCAAGCCCGACCCGGGTCCGTCACGGGTATGAGAAGTAAAGCCCAAGTCCAACCCAACGAGATTTTTGTAACCTGAGGCCTGCTCATTTTTATAATGTGAATTTTTAAATATTAATAAATTTCCATTTTTTTTATATTTTTAATTCTAGAAACAGTTTTTAAATATTAATTTATTTTTGAATACTTACCAAATGGGATGAGATTAGGGTTCAGAAAAAATGAGTGTATATATGTAGGATAATTATGTGATTAAATATATAGTATAAGGGTAATTTAGTAAAATTAATACTAAAATTGTCGGGTCAAGCCTGAAGACATACCTACGCCAGGCCCGTACTTGAGGTCAAACCTTAAAATTAGGGCTAGGCCCAAGCCCAAGCCCAAGAATACCGGGTAAAGCCTAGCCTTTTCGGGATAGGCGGGTACTTGGAAATATCGGGTCCATTGTCATCTCTAACCTCTACTCCACACAAAATCTAACAAGGATCGTTGGTAAAGTTTACATTAAAATGAGCGGAAATATCGGGCCCATTGTCATACTAATTGGTAGAAAATGCTGCTTTTGGAAGTGGTTATTTATGAATAAGATTATTTTTCTAAATGGATATTTTGCAAATGGTTATTTCTTTAATTTTTTGGTAAATAATTAATTCTACAAATGGTAGAAATGGTCATTTTTTTCAAATAATTCTCTAAAAAATGGTATAGTTTTTATTTTAAAAAAAATTAGGATTTTGCAAAATAATAATAGTAGATATTATTTTAAGAAATGGTTATTTATGAAAATGGTCATTTTACAAAATGGCTATTATTGAAAATGATCAAATTTAAAAGTGACTACTTTTTCAAATGGTTAACTTTTGCAAATTATCCTTTCTGAAAATGGTTAGTTCAACAAACTTTCGTGTCTCCAATGGCTTCTCTCGCAAATGTCAATTGTATCTCCCGCTTCTATTCAATGGTTCAACGGCAGCGAGTCGATAATAATCAAATAATTACCGAGAAGTAACGATTTTAAGGCGTCATTTGCATAAATAGCCATATTAAAAAATGGCGGCATTTGTGGCGGTGTGGAGTGAGCTCAGTGAGGCAGTGGGCGTATTTTTGTGTTTGTCGTAGACATAGAATCGTACTTAGAAGCCAGTCTATTGTCGATTCTGTAATTTCGGAAAGATATGGCTATTTTATATACGGTTTTGTAAGCTTGTTAATTTTGATAAATTACTTGTGGAATGATAGAGGCCTGTTAAATATTTTTTGAAGCTTAATTTGTTTATTTAATGAATGCGTTGTTGAAAAATGGCTTTTAGCAAATTCACATGGGGTAGAAATGATAATGGAGAAAGGTTTAGGGACTTATATGTAATAGGCCAAGAAAAGGTTGTTTGTCCCACATTGATTAGAATTGAAAAGTGGGAAACTTTTGGGGCCTATATATAAGGACCCATATCATTGTTATTAATCATCCCAAGTTGTAATTCCATTACTTCTTTTTGCAAGTGGTTCTTTCTTTAAGGACCCTTTAGTTTGCAAGTTTCGTTATATCTCCCCTGAAACTTTTGGGTATTTGTTGTATTGCCCAAATATTTGTAATATTGTTTGGAGATAGTGGAGTTTTTCTTTTGCGGCGCGAGGGACGTAGGTTTTAATACCGAAACTCGTTAATTCTGGTATTCTTTATTTTTGCATTTAATTTTGGCAATTTATTTATGCTTTATTACTTGTATTATTATATTCAATAAGCTAGCGTTAGAGTTTATGTTTCCGTTACATAACAATTGGTATCAAAGCTTAGGTTTAGGACAGTGAGTAGCTATTTGTATGGTTATATGCATGTCTAGGAAAATTCTGTCAAAAAGACGATAAAAGTCTAAGGAGACTGGATTTTAAGTGGGACCATTTGTGACCCTCCATTGTTCCCCTGGGAATTTTCCCCTGGTGCGTATTTAATCATTTCAAGACTTACTACTACCTAGGGCTATTGTTGATTTGTTGGTTAGCTATTGAATATAATAATTTGTGGAGCTTGGTTATTGGGAACTTTGTTTACCAAGCTAATTGAGTAAGGCATAAATGGCATCATTGTCTGAGGATTCATTGTCCGAGGCATCACCGTCCGCGGCACCACCATCCGCACCAGTAAAGATGATAACGGTTTCAAATGCAAAAATTGATGTTGAAAAATTTGATGGCCAAAATAATTTTGGCTTGTGGCAGAGTGAGATAATGGATAGCTTGTATCAACAGGGATCTAGATATCGTTTCGGAGGAGGAAAAACGGAAGATGTCTTTGAGAAAGACTGGGTGAGGTTGAATGTAAAAGCGTGTGGGATGATTCGCTCATGTCTTTGTAGAGAGCAGAAATATCCATTCATGAAAGAGACGTCTGCCAATAAGTTATGGAAGGCGCTGGAAAACAAATATATGAAGAGAAGTAATGAGAATCGACTCTATTTGATGAAAAGACTGTTTCGTCTTCAGTTGAGACCAGGTACTAATATCAGTAGCCATATTGATACATTTAACTGATTAATTGTTGATTTGTTAAATTTGGATGAAACATTCAAAGATGAGCATAAGGCTATGTTGTTAATTGGATCTCTTCCGATGAGTTGGACTATCTTAGTATTACACTTCTTCATGGGAAAGAAAAAATTGTCCTTTGAAGAAGTTTTTTCGCTCGTCCAATCATGAAATTCGGAAGAGGGATCAGAAGGAGAATAGAGATGAGTCAGGAGAAGCTCTTATTGCAAGAGGGCGGAGTCAAAATTAGAGTCGTAAGAAGGAGAGAAGAGGAAGATCTCGTTCTAAGGGAAAACTCAATAGGGATCAATGTGCCTTTTGTCGTGAGAAAGGGCATTGGAAGAAAGATTGTCCGAAGTTGCAAAAGAAAGAAGGCAAGGCTGCTTCTGATGCATACGTTGTTGAGCGTGAAGAGGATGAGTCGATTTGTCTAGTTAGCCTACCATCCACCTCCGGATCAAATGAGTGGATTATGGATTCAGGTTGTACCTATCATATGTGTCCCCACAAGGAGTGGTTCTTTAATTTGAAGAACTTGATGGTGGAGTTGTTTATATGGGCAATGATGATGCTTGTAAAACAACTGGGATAGGTTCAATTCGGTTGAAGAATCATGATGGCTCAACTAGAACTCTGACAGATGTTCGGTATGTACCGAAGTTGAAAAAGAATCTCATCTCTTTGGGAGCCTTGGAATCTAAAGGCTTCACGGTGAATATGCGAGATGGAATTCTAAAAGTTTCTTCAGGAGCTCTTGTGGTAATGAAAGGCACAAGGAGAAACAACTTGTATTACTATAATGGTAGTACGCTTATTGAAACGATAGCTACAATCGTGCAGAAGGATGCAGATTCAGAAATGCTCAAGCCGTGGCATATGCGTTTGGGGCATGCAGTGAAAAAGCCTTACTTAGTTTGGTGAATCAAGGCTTATTGAAAGGTGCAAAGACACAAGCTGGATTTTTGTGAGCATTGTGTTCTGGGAAAACAGACAAGAGTGAAATTCGGCACCGCAATCCATAATACTAAGAGTATTTTGGATTATGTTCATTCTGATGTGTGGGGACCTACCAAAACAACATCTTTGGGAGGTATGCACTATTTTGTCACTTTTGTAGATGATTTTTCCAGAAGAGTTTGGGTGTATGTGATAAAAACTAAAGATAACGTACTTGGTGTTTTCCTTAAATGGAAAAAGATGATTGGGACTCAGACTGGCAAAAAGATCAAGCAGCTACGTACAGATAATGGTGGGGAGTATTGTAGTGATCCGTTTTTGAAAGTTTGCCAAGATGAAGGAATAGTACGTCACTTTACAGTGAGAAATACACCACAGCAGAATGGGGTGGCAGACGCATGAATCGAACTATACCGGAGAAAGTTCGGTGTATGTTGTCCAATTCGGTCGGGCAAAGAGTTTTGGGCCTGAGGCGATTATATATGCGTGTCATCTCATTAATTGCTACCATCAATAATGAACAATTGAAGGCAAGGACGCCGATTGAGGTATGGATGCTGGAAAACTCAGTTGATTATGACTCTTTACATGTTTTTGGTTCCACTGCTTATTATCATGTAAAAGAGTCTAAGTTAGATCCTAGAGCAAAGAAAGCGATATTTATGGGGATTACCTCAGGTGTGAAAGGATATCGTCTTTGGTGTACAAGTTCGAAGAGAATACTGTTTAGTAGGGATGTAACATTTGATGAGTCTTCTATGTTAGAACAGAAAACAGGAAGCCAGATTAAGGTTTTCAGTACTCCGCAACAAGTGGAGCATACTCAGCAGCAGGTGGAGTTTGAAACAACATCAATTAGCCCAGATGGAAATGAGACTCCTATGATAGAGGAGTTCATTGGAGATGAAGAAGAGGATTCTTCCCAAGAACCTCAACAAGAATCCATTGCTGTTAATAGGCCAAGACGAAATTCGCAAGCTGCTCGTTTTGCTGATACGGTGGCCTATGCACTCCCAATTGAAGATGGTGAAGTTCCTTCCACTTATAATGAAGTAGCTAGCAGTTCCGAAAATGGTAAGTGGAGGAAAGCCATGAAAGAAGAGATGCAGTCTCTCCATAAGAATGAAACTTGGGAGGTTGTTCAATTACCAAAGAATAAGAAGGCAATTGGATGCAAATGGGTATATGCAAAGAAAGAAGGATTTCGAATTTGAAAGACATCCGATACAAGGCAAGGTTGGTGGCGAAAGGCTACGCTCAGAAGGAAGGAATAGATTTCAATGAGGTATTTTCTTTAGTTGTAAAGCATTCTTCCATTAGAATTTTGTTGGCCTTGGTTGCTCAGATGAATCTTGAACTTGTTCAACTTGATGTGAAAACCGCGTTTCTACACGGTGATTTGGAAGAGGAAATCTATATGACTCACCGAAGGATTTAGGAGTATTGGGAAGGAAGATTGGGTTTGTAAACTGAAAAGATCGCTTTATGGTTTGAAACAATCTCCGAGGCAAGGTACAAGCGATTTGATAGGTTTATGATGGGTCAAGAGTACACAAGAAGCAAATTTGACAAGTGTGTATTTTCAAAGGCTACAAGGTGATACTCTCATTTATCTACTCTTATATGTTGATGATATGTTGATTGCTTCAAAGAATGTAGAAGAAATTGAGAAGTTAAAGGCTCAACTAAATCAAGAATTTGAGATGAAGGATTTAGGGAAGCCAAGAAGATTCTCGGTATGGAGATAATTAGAGATAGAGGAAATGGCAAGGTTTGTTTGACACAAAAGCGGTATCTAAAGAAGGTCTTACAACGTTTTGGCATAATCAGAAAGTACAAAACCCTGTAAGTACTCCACTTGCTCCTCATATAAAGCTTAGTGCGTCATTATCTCCAAGTACGCATGAAGAACGAGTATATGACAAAAGTTCCGTATTCAAATGCGGTTGGTAGCTTGATGTATTCAATGGTGTGTACTAGGCCCGACATTTCACATGCGGTTGGAATTGTGAGCGGTATATGCATGATCCTGGTAAAGGACATTGGCAAGTGTGAAGTGGATTTTACGGTATATTATAGGTCTTGTAAACATTGGTTTGGTTTTTGAGCAGGGATGAAAATCTTAGTCAATTTGCTATTGGCTATGTTGATTCGATTATCTTGGTGATTTGGACAAGCGTCGGTCAACTCTGGATATGTATTTACTCTTGCTAGAGCTCCAAGAAGTTGGAAATCTTCTTTGCGATCTGCATTGCTTTGTCTACTACAGAGGCAGAATACATGGCAGTTACACAGGCTGTGAAGGAAGTTATTTGGTTACAAGGGCTTTTGGATGAATTGAAAATTAGTCAGAAGAAGATCACTATCTATTCGCGATGAGTGCTATTCACTTAGCAAAGAATCCAGTATTCCACTTTCGCACCAAGCATATAGATGTTCGTTACCACTTTGTGTGGGAAATTATTTCTGAAGGAAGAATCTTATTAGAGAAGATTGGGACTGCTGAGAATCCTACAGATGTCTTAACAAAAGTAGTGACAATGATCAAGTTCAATCACTGTTTGAACTTGATCAAAATCCTGCGAGCTTGATTGTGCTTTTTGGCGCATTTGGAGGTGTTGCAAAATTTGAGAAGAATACAAAACTTTGAAGGTTTGCTAATTCGCCAAGGTGGAGATTTGTTGAAAAATGGCTTTTAGCAAATTCACATGGGGTAGAAATGATAATGGAGAAAGGTTTAGGGACTTATATGTAATAGGCCAAGAAAAGGTTGTTTGTCCCACATTGATTAGAATTGAAAAGTGGGAAACTTTTGGGGCCTATATATAAGGACCCATATCATTGTTATTAATCATCCCAAGTTGTAATTCCATTACTTCTTTTTGCAAGTGGTTCTTTCTTTAAGGACCCTTTAGTTTGCAAGTTTTGTTATATCTCCCCTTTGTTTTGGGTATTTGTTGTATTGCCCAAATATTTGTAATATTGTCCTGGAGATAGTGGAGCTTTTGTAGCGCCCGAGGACGTAGGTTTTAATACCGAACCTCGTTAATTCCCTGGTATTCTTTATTTTTTGCATTTAATTTTGGCAATTTATTTATGCTTTATTTCTTGTATTATTATATTCAATAAGCTAGCGTTAGAGTTTATGTTTCCGTTGCATAACAATTCCGAATTTGAAAGACATCCGATACAAGGCAAGGTTGGTGGCGAAAGGCTACGCTCAGAAGGAAGGAATAGATTTCAATGAGGTATTTTCTCTTTCTTTGCATATACCCATTTGCATCCAATTGCCTTCTTATTCTTTGGTAATTGAACAACCTCCCAAGTTTCATTCTTATGGAGAGCGCATCTCTTCTTTCATGGCTTTCCTCCACTTACCATTTTCGAATCGCTAGCTACTTCATTATAAGTGGAAGGAACTTCACCATCTTCAATTGGGAGTGCATAGGCCACCGTATCAAAGCAAAACGAGAGGCTTGCGAATTTCTCGTCCTTGGCCTATTAACAAGAATGGATTCTTGTTGAGGTTCTTGGGAAGAATCCTCTTCTTCATCTCCAATGAACTCCTCTATCATAGGAGTCTCATTTCGGTGGGCTAACTGATGTTGTTTCAAACTCTACCTGTTCTTGAGTATGCTCCACTGTTATGAGTACGAAAACCTTAATCGGCTTCCTGTTTTTTGTTCTAACATAGAAGACTCATCAAATGTTACATCCCTACTAAACAGTATTTTCTTCGAACTTGTACACCACAGACGGTATCCTTTCACACCTGAGGTAATCCCCATAAATACTGCTTTAGTAGGGATGTAACATTTGATGAGTCTTCTATGTTAGAACAGAAAACAGGAAGCCAGATTAAGGTTTTCAGTACTCCGCAACAGGTGGAGCATACTCAGCAGCAAGTGGAGTTTGAAACAACATCAGTTAGCCCAGCTGGAAATGAGACTCCTATGATAGAGGAGTTTATCTAACTCAATTCTGTTGGCTGTTTGTAGACTCTGCGCATAGAGAATGTTATCAAGAGAGAGTGATCTTTGCATCTGGGCTTCAATGTTGGTTTCATTCTGATATTAGTAGTTTCCAGCATTTAGGATCAGATTATTATGGATTTGAAGTTGATCTGTAGGTTTTAAATTAATTTTTCGTCTGTGCCTTATAGTTATTTTTATGTATGTTCTAAATGATAACTCTATTCTTTATACTGTTTGTTAATTTTTCAGTTTTTAATGAAATGACAAACACAGATGAACACAGTTTAATTGTTAGACTTTGCATATACTTGGTTTAGTCTGTTGCATGAAAAAGGCTTTACAGAGGTTTACTTAGTTATATCAATGACCTTGTTAGATGTGTGGAATAGAGTTGGCTAAGCTTCTGCGGATATTTGTCTCAACTCAATTAGTTTTTCAATTTAGCCACTGGAGATTTCCTACCAAAAGATTGTATTATGATTATAAATGATCTTTTCTTTGTGATTTTACAGTATGGATAGCAGTCTGTGTCGGCTCCAAGCGACCACCAGTTGTTCTTGGTTGAGCAGCATGAGAAACTTCTGTTTCAATTGAGGCCACTGCCACTGGTATTCTCAAAGGTTATGCAGGACTGAGTGCTGCTGTATTTACTGAAACCTATAACATGCTGTTCAATAATTCATTTCCAAGCTATTGCTGTTCCTTGCACTTGGGGTCCCTATTCTATGTTTGATGATGTTGTGCTTTGTCAGAGCATGGACACTTTGCTTTCGGCCTAGTAGCTAGTTTTGTGCTTGGCTTCTTTCTTCTAACAATCGTGGTATTGGATCATATGTTTCATTTAAGTACCTTAATGTCTTATGTTTCTCTTGTTGTAATGGTTATCCTTCTCATGCCTCCTCTGCCTATTCCTGTAAAGATGGACATTTTACCAAATCAAAGATACTTGACCAACTGTTCAGGTCAAAGAGGAGGTAATGCAGACAAAACATTTGGGATAGTATTTTTTATTAGCAGATCCTTTTTACATTCACTAAGTGGCAGTCTCTCTTTTGCCTGATTGTATCTATTCTGCTTTTTGAACCAATACTTTATTCTAAATTTTTACCCTCTTGTGGTGCCCCCAGATTTCCATAACCCTCAGATTTAGGATAATTTTATTTTCTATAGTCCAAATAGGACTTGGTGCATTTGTCACTTCCTTATGAGAAGACAAAAAATTCATATGCATTTATGGTTCAAAACCTGTCATCATCAAGTAAATTATCATCCCTTCTCAGTCAAAACATGTACAATTTTAAAGCATTGGAATGTAGAGAGAACTATTGGAAACATCCATTTGATAATTCCTATGCTCACAAGTCTACTATATTCATTTATATTTCCCACTTGGTTAACATTGAAGTGATCATTTTTTTAACATTAACTTAGTACTTTACACCAATCACAAAGCAAAACCATCTAAATGATTGTGAACATCTCAAAGCAACAATGATATTCTTATCTTGACAAGAGGAGAATTAAAGCTTCTTTTATTGAGGTTGGTATCTAGCGTTAAGCATTGATCTCAAATATGGCTCAGGTTTCTGTGCCTAATAATCTTAGATGTTCGCCAAAACCTCCAGTATCTACTGATCTGTCCCTAATTGAAGAGGGCAAAGCCAGTCCTTCAGAAGCCTCTACCATTACTGTTACTCCTGTTTCTCCCACAAATGCTCATAAGGTGAGAACTTCTTGCTATGCACATTTTGGTTCTCACGTGAAATTACTCTCAGGTACATATAACTAAGTTGTTGTTTTTGTCCATTGTTTAATGCTCAGATAATTGCAGAGCTTGTGGGAACATTTGTAATTATGTTTGTAGGATGTGCCTCCTGGATGATTGACCAAAGATACCACATTACCCTGGTGGGTGTTGCAGTAGCGTGGGGCTTGGTTCTGATGGTTATGATATATACACTTGGCCATGTCTCGGGTGCCCATTTCAATCCTGCTGTTACTTTTGCTTTTGCTGCATCTGCAAAATTTCCATGGAGACAGGTACTCATACTTTAGGATAAGTTGTAATGTAATGGAGTAAGATTGATCTTTTGCAGTGCATAAAATCAAGTTTAGTTAGAAACTTGAAGTATGATTCCTAGAACTTTGCTTTTCAGGTACCAGTATATGTTGCATCACAATTGGCAGGCTCAACATTGGCAGTACTAACACTAGCTATGTTGTTCCGTGACCAAATAAACATAGGTGTGGACAGTGACTCGATATTTAAGGCCAACAACTCATTGTGAAGCTTTTGCTTGGGAGTTCATTCTTTCATTCATTTTAATGCTGACAATCTGTGGAGTAGCAGCTGATAGCAGAGCAGTATGACACTAATTAATTCTTCTTCTATAGCATTATTTATTTTCCTAACATTTGTTACTTCAATTTCTAACTAATTTATTAATCAAAAAACAGATCAATGAGCTCTCAGGAGTCACAGTTGGAGCCACAATGTTGTTTGATGTCCTAATAGCAGGGTAATTTATTTAACTTTGACTTCAATCGTTTACTTATTTGCATAGAACATTTTAAAAGATGTAGCACATTAATCAAAGTATTGTTATCACGCAAATAAATTTGGTTTGCAGGAGCATAACCGGAGCTTCAATGAACCCTGCAAGAAGCATAGGTCCTGCCCTTGTTTCTGGACAGCTTCATTCCCTTTGGCTTTGCATTTTGGCTCCTACTCTTGGAACTACAACTGCTTCTTCAATTTACTGTCTTGTATGGCTTCCCTTGCCTGAGAAATTTGATGACCGGAATATCAAAGAGTAATATAGTCGTGACTGCACCGGAGACAGACCCAAGTATTAATTTTGGACCCCTTTTGTTTTTACTATAAATCTCATCTGATATCAGGTATATTTATTGAACATTCATTATATGTTTAATTTTAAGGCAATCTTTTTGCTTTGCAATGTATTGGAGCTAATGCACTATTTACATAATATCTATTAGAAAAAGTCTTTAATGAGACGAAGGTGCATCCATTCAACCATAAGTCATAGCACACGTGTATATGGTAGGTCGTGGTTATATGCTTGTCGCATTGAAGAATTTTTGCATCTAGATATAGAAAAATGGCCTGGGGCTAGGATTGAGATGATGGTTCCAAATGAAGCCCACTAAATTGGACTATGTGTTAGGTTAAGTAGTAGTAATTAGAGCCCCAACAACTATAATCTCAAAGACCATATAATAAAAAGATTCAGCAGATAGCTTTGCCTACTAAAAACTCATTGATAGTATTATTATATCCGATAGATTAATTGGATTGGAATAAAAATTAAATAAATCGCAAGGCTAGCAATTTGCCACTTAGTGTCAATAGAACTTGGATTAAAAACACATAATCAAGTAATAGGAATGACTAATCATAATTACATCTTAATCAAATGAAAGATGACTTGTTGGAGTCCTGACTTGCCCCCACTAGAAAATTATAGGGCAGGACAATGAGAGTGAGAGAGATTGATTTTGAATTTTGATGAAACAATTATTGAACATGCCTTTTTTCATTTAATTTAATTAATTATTTAATACCCACTAGCTATTACCCATCAATTCTTCAACCTTACTACCAACTCCATACCTTTTTTTAAGCTCACTTGATACCCCTTTACTCAACTATATACTATATAATATTCTCCTTTTCTTTTTTTTTAATTAATTTTTTTATACGATATTGATTGGTCAATATTTTCCTCTAACAAGTTGAGTTTTAGCTTTGTTCTATCTTTGAGATTTCTATGAAACCAAGCTGCAGATTAACAAACGTTTACTCTTTTGACTTAGCAAGATTTAATCGAGTAAACCATCAACTCAGTGTCAAATCTCACTGGGAACATGCATATATTATCATGTGTTAACCATATATTAAAAATTAAATTAAATAAGTTTGTGATTCCTCTTACAGCTGGAAGAAACCAATGACATATATAATAAATTGTTAATTGAAAATTATGCATGCAAAAGTCTCTAGCCAAAGTCTAAACCTCTCTATGATTTTTGTACTCTTTTATAGTATTCAGTATATTAGTATATAATAATAAGTAGAAAATGGAATCAATATAAAGGTATGCAGCTAGATGGGTTTGGTTTATAGTTAAAAATGAACTCAATGGATTAGCTCATTTCACATTGTTAATTATGATCATAATCGCTTTGTGTCTTTGTCCGAGGTCTTTTTGTATATATCCGTAGAGTAATATTAATATATAACATCAAAACTTTTGTTACTTGTATATAGGATTAGGTAGTAAACTTTAGCCTAAATTTTTTAAATTAAGTGTGACTTGTGAAGATGATGATTTATATAATATAATTAAAAGATTTTACATGTTGAGGTTTGACAAATGAAGCATTACCGTTTTGACTTTTAATCAAGTCCTAATCTTTCCACAATATAGTTTACTAAACAGGACTTAATGCACCACTCCCTGCTGAGTATTTCCCATTACTATAAGTATTACACGCCAACTAATCTCTTACTTTTCAAGACACATCTTAATTTGAATATTAATATGTATTAGTGAGGTAAATTTAACTTAATTTGAAGATTAGTGTTACATTACAGTCAATCCCTTGAAAGAAAAGTAACTTAATCCACCTACTCGCCAAGAAATTTAACAATAATCCCATTGAGTTTCTTTACTTTACCTCAATTATAGTTTTACAGCGTCAATTCTTACTTATTATCCATACTTTTTTTTTTTTTTAATGACCGAAGGTGTCCGGACCAGTTTACGCGCGCCTCAACTAATTCTTCGAACCTCGAAACTACTAACCGGGTAAGAGCTTCAATGACTACCTCTATTAACAATTGAGAAAAGACTTTAACTCAGGACTTCTTGAGTAATATGTCTAAGAGTTTTTATTGTTTATCTATACTATTGCTAATTGATACATGTTTTTCTTTCGTAGATTTAAATGTGGTCAATTATATACAGCATCTAGTTTTATAATGTTTTCTTGAGATAAATGTGTAGAAGCTTCTTCATTGAAGGTTGAAATTAAACCACCATTTCTTTTCTTCTTTTTGGTTACAGTTTGAAAATGTTATTATCATAAGAACAAAAAAAATAAAAATAAAAATGGTAATTAAATGAATTAATGATGATAAAAGTCAAATATTTCATAATCGATATATGTCATAAATCTAACTTAGCTGGGAAAGCTTCCATATTTAGTTGCCATCCCCTTACACATCACTACCTGCCAGTTGATTTTAAGAGATGAACACATCAAAATATCTTATTTTATTGTAGCTGATACCTCTTCCTGTTCATTCTCTTTCACTGAATCTGAGAAATTTAAGCGTACGATGATATATGCCGACAAATTTCGACTTTACACCATGGCGAGAGGAAGGTAATACTGGTAAATAAATTCAAGGAAGAGCACATAATTTTAAATGCATGTAACTTCAGTAACTCTTTTGTATAATCATTCATATAGTGTTATGGTAACTTTAGTGTCCATCAGAGTAAAATTTACAGATCTTGAGACACCGTCCTTTGTCTTATTTGATAACATGCACTAGCTAGCTGAAACTGATGGTTCTGATCAGACTTTATTTTCAGTAGGCATAATCGAAGTAATTTAACAGTGAATAAATGTAACTATATTTCTTTTAAATGTACTACTGCATTCACAGTACCCTATAACATTCTGTATTGCTCAAATCAATTATAACGCCAAGTATTGTTAAACACATATCGAGTATATCATATATCATTCGTATATTCTTTAAATAAAGTATATAATCTAGTCGATCACATAGACTCACATTTAACACTTCTCCTCGGCACTATATTATAAAAACAACCTAGATTCCGACTGGAATAAGTATCATTTCGCTGATGATTATGCTGTGGAAATCTGTGGAGTATGGACGGTTTGCTGGTGAGGGAATTCTTCTAAAAACTTGTGTGTTTCTTAACTACTTGGGTCCCTCTTATCATTGAGAAACCTTTATACGTCACTTTTTTGACATTAAAACTTTGGTCAACTCTCTCAATACACACATATTATTGATACACGTACGACCCTATATATATATATATATATATATATATATGCCCAATTAACATATAGTATAATATTATATACCATGCTATAATTTAAATTAAGGCGATTAATTTTGCATATGGTGAACAAGAAAGTGATAGATATAGAGTTTGAAGCCACTATCTTCTAGAGTGGTTAGATCAAAGGGTAGTCAATGGCTTGATCTTAACTTACCCAGATTATGAACTACACAAATTACTAAACAAGTATTAACGTGCAACACAAATATCGAACGTAGGGCTATCAAACCATATTATATTTAAAATATTTGTTTTTTTCTGTGTGTGAACAGTAAGACCTTTACATGCAGCGTTCTTCTTTTCTTTGAATTTTCCTATATGATTTGTCATTAAAGTTTGGATATTAGCAAGTAGCGTTTAGAAAAATTCAATGTCCGTACAATTTCTTGGCAATAATGGTGCATATTAATTAATCAACAAAGACTTCAGACGTCAACAGGTTTCCCCGATAGGAAATTTCCCTACCCTTTCTGGGCAATAATAATATAATTGTATAGGATAATGGAGATAGCTCGAAACATTATCAACAATCTTGATATAATTGAAAAGAAAAAGCAATCTCTCTTTGCTAATTTTAATTAGATGAAGAAGAGATGTAATTAAATTTCTAATTAACTAATATTATTAGCTGAATTACATGCATGGATGATGTGTATAACTAGCTTAATTAAGTTGGGTTAGAAGTTCAAAAATATTAATATTGAAGAGAGATTAATTAAAACATGCAACGTTATATCTAATATATATTGATGAGAAAAAGTGATCAGATGTTTGATGTCTATCAGGGAGGAAGAATTATACATAAAATGGACGGACTAGAGAGAAGATATAATATACATTAAGGTGGTTGTATAGAAATTAACTCCAAACCTGCAGTAGTCTCACACTCATGCTATATATCTAGAAATTAACTAAGCAATCTCATGAAACAAAGGGTCTTCAAGGAGGAGATCAGGCCAAACTGAAGTACTACAGGCATCCCCCAAAGTGTTGTACTTGATGGAAGCGTCGGTTAACTGAGGCGGCAGAGCCATGGAAAGAGGAGATTGTGTTGGTGTTGAAGATGGAGCAAGCTGCTGCCATGGAGAATTAGGTGAGTTTATTGAAACAGAAGGAAACTGGTCAGGAGCTTGAATTGTATCCTTGCTGTTTAGAGTTGTTTGAAAGCTACAAGGGACTTGTAAATTTGGCATATGAGAGAAAGTGATTGAGTTGTTGAGAGATTGAAGAGAGGCAGCTCCTATATCCAGTTGGGGTGATAAATTTAAACGGTTTGGGGAGTTGTTGTTATTATTCTCTTTGATTGAAGAAAGTGAGTTCAAAAGATTAATGGTGTCCATATCAAAAGCAGAAGTTTGGCTTGTCGGAATTGAACCAGATGAGGGTTGAAGGAGGCATTGTAAGTACTGCAATTTACTCATTTCTGCTTGTAATCTCACAGCCTGCTCTTCCCAAGAGTGACTATCCATGAACTCCTTTAAGTTAGCCAAAGCTATAAGATGAGGCAAGCTCGAGAAGATATCGGTTCTTGGCCGGTGAGTCATTGGATCAAATCCCATCTGAATCAGCTTCTTCTTCAGATGAGTGTTCCAGAAGTTTTTGATCTCATTATCAGTCCTCCCTGGTAGGTGGCTCGCAATTGCTGACCATCTATTGAAGGAAAAGAGAAAAAAATTAGAAAACCAAAAAAAGTCTACAAAAAGCACACAATTGTTGAATAAAGTAAACGTGTAATTACTTGTTGCCAAGAATTGAATGAAGATTGAGGATTGTTTCTTCTTCTTCAGGCGAAAACTTCCCTCTCTTGATATCAGGCCTTAAATAATTAGTCCATCTCAATCTACAGCTCTTCCCACATCTGTTAAGACCTGAACATAAGAAAAAAAAAAAAGCTCGATTATAATCAGAGAATTGAAAGATCATCAAATTAAAACAAAAGAATCAAATAAAAAATGGTAACCTGCAAGTTTGGGGAGGGCTCTCCAGCTTCCATGGCCTTGTTTTTGAATATATTTGACAAGTTTTTGGTCTTCTTCAGGGGTCCAGGGACCTTTCTTGAGGCCACTCTCGTCACAACAAGGAGATCTACCCATTTAATCTTCAAACTCTGTTGAGTGTAGGAAAGATTTGTTTGCCTCCCTCAAATCCAACCACTAACTACAGCTTTCTATTTATATACAATCTATTGCAAATGTCCCCTGGTAAACCCTCAATGCAAGGAGACGTGCTGGCTTCCTATTTGCTAGCAGAAACACTGTACACTTTTTTTCTTATTGAATTATCAACTATGTCCCTTCTCTGTCCAAAACTCATTTATATTTTATTGTATATTAAAATGGTTTTTGACATTTGCATGTTCTTGAATATTAGTGAGTGGACCCTTAATTTGTGTATGTATGTTAGTGTCCCACAAACATATTGCAGCCAAACAGTCTCTCTTGAAGTTCCCATCTCTCTAAGATATCTACTTTCTCACACCATCGGTTAATCGAACATATACATTACATGAACATTATGAGTCAACAAAAATGTCACATTGGGGTAAATACTCTTTATATATGTACGGGGTGTTGACTAAGAATATAGATTATTAAAGCTCTAATTGTAAGAGATTATGGAGTCAAACTTTGATCATATTAAATTTGTAAGTTTGAGAATACTCAAAAGGATGTAAGAGGAAATACCACGTCGATAAATCATGGATATATAATCTATAATAGATTTTTTTTTTTTTAGTTAATGTATTATCTTATGTTGATATTATCTTACCGTCATTATTTTTATTACATCATTTTACCACTAATTTATAGGTTGTATCACTTAAAATGAAAATTTTTAACTTATACAACAGATAAGTAATCAAGCAACGATGCTTAAATGGAAAAGGCAAAAACATATGCATAATTAATTGGTTGATGAAATACCATAAATTGATTAATAATGATTTGTTTACAACTGAGTCATATAATCAGATAAAAATTGCATAAAATTTATTTAAAATGACAACTCTGTTATTTGTCTTTTGTTTGGTTGTATGACTCAATTATAAGTATAACATTGCTTTAAAATGATCGACGAATGAGCTTAAGTAATTAGTAATGATCGATGGAGGAAGAAAGAGAGGCAAGAATGGGAATGCAGAAATGAAGACTAATTATGGGTCCATTTGGTTATTATTTCATACCATGTTCCCAATCCTATTCTCAAATAACTGTTTGTTTCATTATTTAGGAAATATTATTATATTTTATTCAAATTACTTTTAGTCCCCTTAAGTTTATTAATTTAATTAAATACCCCTAGAAAAAAGTTTAAAATTAAAAAAACACCCCCACCTACCCATAGTTGTCAGATTCTGGCAACCACCGTCAGTGGTAGTGGAATCTATCACAATGACGTACAAACGATCGAAACTGATCGGTAATTCGCCGATCTGGCCATTAGTGATAGCCAAAGAAATGACTATCGTTGACGGTCAACGACGGCCAGATCTGACTGTAGATCTAACCTTTTTCGGCCGATCGCGCATGCCGCCAGACTCGACGCTCACGCTGAATACCGTATGGTGGTGGTGGCTTAATCTAACACTGTGGGTGGGTGGAGTGTTTTTGTCATTTTATAAAATTTTTATATATTGAGGTGTTTAGTTAAATTGGCAAACCTATGAGGTTTTTTTGTTAAATTTTAAATTTTACCTCGTAATAATTGACCGGTAATTTGTCGATCTCGCCGTCGTTGACTGATAACGATGACCAACTCTTGGCTGTCGTTGACCGACAACGACCGCCAACTCTTGGCTGTCGTTGACATACAACAACGGCCAACTCTTTAAGGCCAGTCGCCGCAACTAGATCGCTGTACGCCGACCGGTCTACGTTGTAACACCAGATTCTGACCAGATTCTAGTGGTGGTGGTCGGATGTAACACTATGAGTGGGTGGGTGGAGGGTATTTTTATCATTTTATAAAAATTTATATATTGAGGTGTTTAGTTAAATTGGCAAACCTAGGAGGTTTTTTTGTTAAATTTTAAATTTTACCTTATAATAATTACCCTACTCAACTATTCCAATACTATCTTCAAAATCTCATCCAAAATAACAAACCAAACTACCTTATAATAATTTATGATTAATTAGATCATGTTCAAAGATGTATGCACAGGTTCAAAGTACGAGTCATCAACAGGGACAGTTGGCATATGATTGATGGCGGCCGGGGAGGAACCCATTCCATGCACGCAATATATATATCGTCATTGATTGCATGGTTCCTCATTTTTATTTTTTACGTATAATTAATTTAATACATGCATCATGGGTCCTCGACTCCATCAAATATTATTTCATACTACCTTTACTACTATCCCCACTCACTCTTAGGGTTTCGCTCTTCTCCTCTGCAGCCCTACTCCTCCACCAATCACATTCTCCCACATCATCCTTCTTCCATCTCCGATCAACCTTGTTGCTTCGTTTAAGGGAACCCCGACTGAAAATAGACAACTGGAACCTTTAAATTGCTGGCATACTTGTTGAAATAGTCGAACGTCCTTGCAGGAATTGAATTGTTCAACCTTTCTACTTTGAAACGATCGATAAATATTAGTTTGCATTATCTCTCATTTTTAAAGAGACTGTTAGGTTTCATTATATATAAATTTTTTCATGTTATAAACAATCTGATTACAGCACATTTGGTTCATCAAATTTTCTCAAGAAATTTCCAGAAAGTCTAAAGATCGTTCTCAGTAGGTAAACATATAAAGAAGGTTATCTGATATATATCTAACATAAATATATAGATAAACCTACTCTTTCTGCATGATTCCAATATATGATCTTGATGAAGAATAATCCATGCATATATGCAGATATCTTAGTATGCAATTCAACACAGAGAATAATAATTTGACAGAAAGAAGGTGGGCTCGGAACAGCTATAGAATTGGTATACTAATAATAAAGGTGGTAGGAATAGGGTTTACATTGCCTGATATAATATAGGTAATGTGATCATTGTTCTTGTCTGGTTTGGATATTGATTAATTAAGTTCATGTATAATATATGATCATCTAATGCTAATTTTTAATGTGGGGTCTCTTTCCACGTGTGCTTGATGATTTTCCATTTAGACCAACCGCAATCCTCATAGGCCGTCTCTCTATGTCATAGAAACTAAAGAGAAAGAGATCAATAATTATAATCAGTCACATATACTAATGCATGTTTATGTCATAATTAACTTCTATAATTTTAATGTTTAAATCTATGCATATATTTTAATGCTTCTGCATGCAACCAATAACACTGCAACAATATCAAGTGGTCGAAAATGGATGATATAATTGATGCAAGATAATGTTTAATACCATGATCGATCATCACAAAAGGAAAGAAAGAAAGACAAAAATAAAGGAAGCACATGCATGCAGAAAGATGGGGACATGAAGAGATGTGACCCATTTGACCATAGAGGGAGCTGGTTAGAGACGAAGTTGGTGCAGCAAACGCTCTAATTTTTCTACCATCTTTTGAAACCTATAAGACAATAAATTAATTTTTTATAAAATTTATGCATAGTAATCTAGTTTAACCTGGAGAATGCGTCAATGGCATTCGTTGATATCCTCTCGTCCTTTCTTCATTGTCTTTTATCGCAATTCACACACTTTTTTGGATGGTTGAGTGAGACAGCTAGTTCTTTTTAATTTCCAGAGCAGAACCATCTCTGTTGTTTCTCATAATATGCATATTACAAGAAATTTTGCAACAGGTTTTTTATGGTAAACCAAATTAATGTAAAATGAAACAACATACTCAATAATACAGTTAATTTCACTGTTGCAGAAGCAAAATTCGATAAAAGATTAAAGATTTTTGCAAGGAATTGATACATGCACTTACTTATAACAACAAAATCCAAAAATAAAAGAAAAAACATGAAAGGATTTCGTAAAAACATATTAGTGTGAACTGATGAAATGAATGGCGAAATTGATATAGAAGGGAGAGATGGAGGGTCCAATATGTCCAAGGAAAAAGCCAGAAAATATCTTACATCAGAAGCAAACTATTTCAAACCTAAACTCATATTAAAATATAATCAACATCATAGGCCACACAGAGTCAAAGTAACAAGGACGAGCTCCATCTTCCATAGATATTTCTTTTGTTTAACTTACCTCATTAGTTGTCGGCAACAAGTTTTACTCTTAAAAGAAAAAGCAAATATTCTGTAATTTAGGTTAATATAACCGTTATCACCTTGTTCACGAAAACTACAATAACCAGTGAAAATTAATATTCACAACAGAGATTGCTTCTTGAACTAGGGTTCCTTGTCGGGTGGACCACCATTGTTTTACATAAACAAAAAAACAAAAAAAAGCAGGTTTAATATTAATTAAGAAAGAAAATTAGAGGGTAAGTGATGTCACTTAATTAATTAAATCTTTTTGTGATTAAGTTAATATAAAAAAATATCATAGTTGTAGTGTCAGCTAAACAACTGATTTGCTTGCTGTGTTAAGTTTCTACCCAATACATCTAAACTCGGACTTTCTATACTTCTCATGCCACGTATATTGATTCTCTATCTTTCCCTTTCCATGCAAAAACAAATCAATTAATTAAACCCTTCTTCTTGGAATGATCGATTTTCAGCTACAATTTCTAATTATAAATTCGTTTATAACAGTGCACATACATCCGCACTTTGTTAAAATCTAGTTTTCAATATGAAAAAAATTTGACGATTTCAGAAAACTGTTTCATTAAAATCTGTAAGAAAAAAAAAAGCTGTTGATTTCAAATATATATCAAAGTGGGTTTCCAGTATGTTCTATGTATGTAATATGTGGCTTAATAGGAGAGAAGTTATTGACCAAGAGGAGGATCATATATTGTATTAGTTAGAGGAAAATAATAAAATTAGGGTTCTTTGTCTGGGGATATAATTCTTCTCTTAGAGAAAATGACAGTTAATGGAGCTACGTAAGTAGTTTCCATTAAACTAATACAAACAGTTAATTAAAATTTGTATTACGTCTAGTACACGTGAATAGTATTTGTGAGAGCATGCATCGATCAATCACCAACTTCTCCCTTTTTCAACTATTCATAACCCAACAACCCTAATTGAATTCAATTTAATTTTAATTTAAATTTTTAATGTGGGGTCTTTAAAATCTTATGCTAATTTCATCATATCTTTACTGTTTCAATGCTTATTACGTATTGAAAGGTTCACTTCCTCTCTTATATATATATATATATATATATGCTTCTTCCATATCGAAACCCTATTGGTCTCACTAGTTTATGGTTTCTTATGAAATGACACTAGGGACGTCGAGTCATTGATTCAATTTTAGTTGATATCTTCTCTGTTACTTCTCATTAATTTAATTTCCATTAATACTACCAATGGTTTATATAGTTTTTCTCAACTGTTATGCCCAACAGTTTGGAATTACCAACATATTATATGAATTGATTTGTAAGCAAGCAATGGTTAAACATATTCTTATAATTATGCTTTTCTGTGTCTTTATTTTTTAAACAATAATCATCAACTACTTTGAACCATCAGCAATGACATCAAATTCACAGCTGTGGACAGTGAAAGACTGATCACTTGATTTCCATCATCACCATAAAAACCAGAGAGAAATTAAACAACTACTTAACTAAAATAACATTATTATTTTTTTCTCAATTAGATCCTGATTCCAAACACTATTCTAGGCTCTACTATCTTATAACACCCCTCCAGCCGGGTTTTAGACATGAATTCTCTAAATTCTCGTCATAGGATTCTTAGATGATCCTCTTGAAAAAATAGATAAAATTGACTGTTAATTGTATACACCAATACGAAACATTCATATACATACACTATCTTAATATAAACCTTAATTAAAGATTAATGAAAGCATCAGTAGACATAATACAGTTAGTCAAAGTCTAAAGCAGTAGTTAATTGTGTTTTATAAGGTAAAATTAACCTATAGTTTCATAACCATTGACGCGTATTCAACACACGTAGAGGGAGAGTCATTTAATATTAATGTCACAAAACCAATTATTGTTGCTACTTAATTACGTGATGGAGTCTCATAATCCCATTTGATAATCTTAATTATAATTTAATCATGATCAATCTTACATAATCCCCTTATTCTCTTCGTGTGCAACTTAATTATTATATTTTCCCATTCTAAATTACATACAAGTGTCTTCCTGTCCAAATAATTAAGATTATAGATCCTATAATTAATTAAATCAGAAAATGCCTATATTTAGCAACAATTATATAGCTTATCTTCAGATACATCATACACACAACAATGAAATTTACACTTAAAATGATACTAAATATATATAATTATAACCAGTAAGACGTAAGCAACTTGGCATTATATAATATATAGTTTTTATTAATGTAGTGTATACGAAATAATTAACTAACCTAAGTATTTGTTAATTACATTAGATTAGATTGGAAAACCAATAGGCATTATAGGAATCTTTGTCATGAGATGATACTTTAATTTAATTTTGTGTTTCAATTCTAATAATAAAAAAGATTATTGTTAATTGTGAAATTAATTTTTAATCTTATTAGAGATATACTATACCTTATTAAATTAGTTAGCTAAACTAACATCTATTATCAAACATGCAGAATATAATCACTTTTTTTTCTCCAGTTTATCTGTAACGCGATAAATATTTACGCTATTAAGGGTCGAATTTGCTCTATTTTGATCCTAAAACTAATTTATGAAAAATGAAATTTATCAATTTTTTTTATATTCTTTATCTTCAAAAATGAAGAATTAATTTGATTTATAATCACTATGTTAAGTAATTAATCTAATTATCTAATGTCTTGATAAGAATTTATCATAATCCCAACCAAACTTGGATCCACAGATCATAGGATTGTTTAGGGCCCATCAATCCGATCTTGGGACCCAAATTCAGTGTCAAGAAACCCAATCTCAACCTAACCCATTTGACCCTCTTTACCTGAAAACAGGCTTCATCAAACACCCTGGCCCAACTATAAAGCCCAAAAGTTAATCTTAATCAAGATATAAAGGTTACCGTTGAGGGACAAAGTTACCCTTACAGGACGTTTGGTTAGAGCCCTTGAAAGATTACTCCGGTGATCTATCCTTTAATCTAATTATTACATTGTTTGGTTTAACAAGTAATAAAAGATTTCGGTGTTCTTTTATTACTTAAATAATACGGGAGGTGATATAAAGAGTTATATAATTACCGACTCAAAGGTTGGTATTTCAAAATTACGAGGATAATCCTATTTTTGTTCCAATTTTATACACATATGAGATAAATGGTGAATTTAAGTTTTGTATTGATTAAAGAGAATCTTAAATGAGACCATGTATTATCTTACAAGAGAATCATACTACAGTATCAAAGTAACATTACTTTGACCAAGATCTAAAGGTTATTTTTCAGAACAAAGTATTTTTCAGCAAAAGTATTTATCCAATCCAGTACTATAGTCTTGTTGATAATGCATAGAAGTAACTCATATATCTCTAGAGACCATAATGATTTAAAGAACCCAAAACAAAAATGTGTAACAATGGCAGCATGGAACTTGATTTTGAGAGATTCAAAAGATGACACAAGAAGAAAAGTAAATAGAAGAGAAAGAAGCACATACCTTACATATATATTACACCAGTATTGATCTTGTAAATGTCAGTTAAAGAGAAGACATAGTTTGAAGAAAAGCATGGACGGAACACCAGTAAAGGAGATCGATGATCAGAATTCAGAGGAGAATGATCTAATCTTAGTATGAGAGAAGCATGAATCATCCAGCTATATTCGTTTATATTAAATATGGCATATTATATATATATACTAGAGTTGTCGAGGAATCAATCTGGTCAAAAGTTTGAAAACTTGCTGCATGGAAAGCAGCAGGTTGCATGGTTGGAGTTGGAGTGGGAGTGGGAGAAAAAGTTAATTGGATATTATCTGAAAAAGTATGGTTCAGTCAATCTCACATGGTGGGAGTTGGTAAGATTAAGGATATCAATCATTGAGAAAGAGAGGGGCTTCCATGAGACCAAGCTCACATTCCTTATCTTGAGCTCTCCATCTTTTCATACATTACTTAGCACCATAACTATATTCATTCGTACTTTCGTTCAACAAAAACTCCTATGTTCATACAATAAAATTCAACAGATATGTATATTTCTATAAAAAAACAGATCGGTGTGAACCCAGCAACTTTGATCTTTGACAATGATGAGGGAGACCTCATTCACAGTTGAAGAAAAGTCTTTAAGTTTATTCATGATCATTGTATTAAATTGCTGAAGAGAAATCAAAAATTCAACATTCAGGTTTTTTTAATAGGGAGTTTGTTATGGTAAACTGGTAAGATTCCCATCTATTGTCAAAGGCTGACAAGGTCAAAGTTCCATCAAAAACCTGGCTGTCTCAAGAACAGCTAAAATGACCTAATCTTAACAAGATTTCAGAAATTTTGAAAGATGAAAATGAAAAGTTGGTACTTCTGAAGTCCTATTCCTTTCCAGGACAGAGTGCAGTGCCTATAAAACAGTCTGTGTTTTCTAATCTTTTTCTTGAGACCACGTATAATAGATTCCATGGATCATTGCATCTTTCCTAATTTTTGTCTGCTAATAGATATATAAGAGTATGACAAATGAAGCTTCTAAAATTCGGGTGAAGGTAAATAACAGCTACTATAACAAAATCGAGATTTTAACTTTGTATCTCAACTAATGTAATGTAATAAAAGAGTTAACACAGCATTTGGGATCCAACTTTATAACTGTAGTATTACTCGAACTAACCAAGCTCATATCATTAATGCAATTAATTTCACGTAAGAAAGAAGTCAGAAAAAGAGGAAGTATGCCGTGTCTCCTTGAGAGAAATGAGTAGTGTTAGGTAGTCCTATGAGGATCAAGAAGTTATGAGATGCTTTAATGGATCACCAGAAAAAAAGCAGCACAATGAAACAAGGTGCCCCTAACACACATCTCATCATTATGTTTACTGTTTACAGGTGATAATAACTACTGTACTTCAACCAAATTTATGAATTAATTTCAATCTAAAAATGTCAGAGGTTAGATAGCCCAATATTTGACAGCCTGTTTATGGGGTTTTTTAAATCTCTCCACAAGTCCACATACAATAGCCTATAAGAAAAATGTGGACAGCTTCAATGAAAAATAGAGACCAAGAGCAAATTTCACTCTTTTTCATGGTTACTAATAAACTGGAGTCACTGACAGCTAGAGCTCATTATTTCTAGCAAATTCAAGATCATTATCTCTTATTTACACTACCTCAAGCAATATCCATTTTACCTATTGGTGCTCATCCATTTCCTACAACTGATGTTAAGAATTATCTAAAAGGACCACAATGTCAACCCAGAACAACTGATTCAAGCCTCTCCCTAAATTGGCCAAGGTGATGGTCACTGTCACACCATAAAATATATCTAGATTTTTAGAGCTGAATCTTTAATTAAATGAGGTAATTGCTATATAACTGAAATGTGGATAGAATAATCAATTCCTCAAGCTTGTTGCCAGGGGAGATGATACAAAAAATTATAAAAGGGAAAAGAGGAAGAAAACTACCAGCAACAGCACATTATACACAAAAATGGTCTGAAACAGAAAATGAGCAATGATCTAAAGACCCTTTTTCTTAAACAAAGAAAGTACATTATCTGCATAACATAATAGGCTCATGCAGATTTCTCAGCCTCTGCAGCTGCCTCTTCCTCTTGCAACTTCTTCAATGATGGAGGTGGTCTGACAACAATGCTTTTCTTCCATTGTCGATCAAGCTTTCTTGACAATCGCTTGTTAATTCCTTCCTCAATCTCTCTTTCACGTTTAACAGTTAAGCATGCGAGCAATCTATTAACAGAAAAACACTTTAATTAGTGCGATAGTTAAGATATCAAATCACTATAAAGAAGTATACACAACATCATGTACACAGGCCAGGATTAAGCCCAACGTGCCCAATAACAAGTGGACAGGAAGTAAAGAGTTTGGATAGTCAATTGTGACAGAACAACAATTTGATTCTACATAATAATATTTTTTACCTAATCCCATATCTCATCCCCTTTTGAATAAAGATTCAATGTACAAACATCAACAAAATACATAAATGCAATTGAGCTTAAGTACCCATAAAGTTACCAAATGAATACTTTAGGCAAACTATACTTGTAACATTCAAACTTGTAAGATTCGCAAACTATCCTTTTATTGCAAGTTCAATATTACAAACATGGAAGTTTCAATTAAATGATAAAAGAGCTTAATTCCAAGATCTGTACAAGCATACATTTCAAAAACACCAACTTTACACTCTTGATAATAAACCCGCAAACGAAAAATCCACTAAACATTCAAACAATTCAGTTTCATACACATTAAGTTGCCAAATGAAACATTGTAGAGGCAAATTATACTTGCAACATTAGACCACCAGAATTGTAACCCTCACAAATCATATCTCATCGCAAGTTCACATTCAATGGAACAAGTATAAAAATTTCAATTTACCTATTAAACCCAGAATCAGAACATTAAAAAATTCCATATGTACAAACTTCACACAATTAACAATAATCTCAGATATATATATAAGTAAAAGAAAAAAACAACTTTACATGATAGCAACCAGAAGATAAAGCAAGAAAAGTCAGAAAAAGAATGAGAATTGAGAAACATTTCAACACAAACTTTACACAATTAACAACAATTCCATACATAAAAACTCGTTTACACTGAAGCAGACGAAAACCAAATAAAAAGTCTTAAATGAGAGGGCACCTTTTCAAAAACACAAACTTTACACAATTAACAACAATCCCATACATAAAAAAACTCAAATTTAATTCACCCACCCAAAAAACAAACAAAGTGAATTTTAAAAAATCGAGAGCAGTGAGTACCCTTTTGCGCATACGACGAAACTCACTAGACTTGAACTCATTTCGCGCCGATTTCTGGAGGCGGAGCATGAAAAGCTCACCCTTTAAATCAACAACCTCTTCATTGATTTCCTCAGAGGTTTTGGCTCTGATTTCTTTTAACTCTTCTTCTTTCTTCGCCATCAAAACCAACTGATGATGAAGAAGTGCGAGTTTTAACGAAAGGAAGACGAATGGGGTTCGGTTGACGAAACTGGACGCCATTGAAGAAAGATTTGGGGAGTTGGGAAATGGGCTTGGGAGGAAAAGTCACGGAGACGCTCAGCATCTTCTCAGCTTCGTTGAGGAGCAAGCTCTGTACTGTGGCTTCTTGTAGATAAGGCTGCCCTTTCTCGAAATTTTTTTGTTTTTAAATTTAGAGTAATCGTTTTTTCCCACATAAGGTTTGCCTCAATCACTATTCCACCCAAAAAGTTTCAAAATGCTACTTTTCCCACCCAAAGTTAATATTTTGATACTATCCCAAAGTCAATTCCAATGAACGAAAATTCTGTTATCACCATTTGAACCTTCGATCTCCTCTCTACAAAACATCTCTCATTCCGACACCTGATTTTTCACCAATGCTGGTCATCGCAAAACTAAAATTTCCTATTCTTAACTGATTTTCAACTGATTTTGACGACAAATATTCAATTGGTTATCATCATTCCACCAACCTCCACACTACAAAAACCCTCTTATTACCCTGGCTCTTGGTAACTTGTCAAATATTGGTTGAGAAAGTGAAGTATATTTTGGATATTAACAAAATATAAATATTGGATAGAAAAATGGTATTTTGGAAACTTTTATGGATGGAAAAGTCATTAAGACAACCTTGGGTGGGAAAAGGTCCTTTCCCCTTAAAATTATTTAAATATTTTTTATTTTGTGTTTACACTGTATTAATTTAAAATTGAACAATGCAAATTACTTTTTAAAATTCAATTACATTTATATCATAAAATTTCAAATCATAAATGATTATTGATTTGATAATATTATAATTTTATCGATTTTTTAATTACAATATAGTAGAGTACATATTCTTATTATTATATTCTAGAATGGGACGTTCAAATCTTACCCTAAGGGCGAATCCAGCCTAATTTTGGATGGGTCATAGCCCATCCTCAATTTTTTTTTTAAAATATAATATATACAATTTTTAGATTTTGGCCCACTTTAACAAAAATATTAATGTGTAATTAGTTTTTATTTTAGCCCACCCTAATAAAAATTTCTGGATTTGCTACTGATCTTACCTTTACCTTTAAAGAAAACAGGTAGGTGTCCCTATGCAAATACAAAAGGATCATTGACATATTAAAAAAAAAAATTTAGCATATAAATTCAATGCCCATCTCACAAGGTTTTGGAAATAATTGAAAGTAGTATAGTATAGTAATGTCATTTCATATTATAACTAGCAATAAGGTCAACAAAAATATATATGCATAAAAGTAGTGGGCACAAACACCTTGTTTGCCATAAAACAATGGACAAACTTTAGACTTTTGCACTAATGCATGCCTCATCACTTTGTTTAAATATACGCCGTAGAAGATTCTTTATTTTATTAGTTAAGAAGTATTTGCGTTATGTTATATTCTTCTATATCCTAAACTAGATGTGGAACAAATGGGTCCGGTTAGACATATCAATCCTAACCCAGCCCGCATGAAGAGGGTTAAACCCGGATCATCAATAAGGTGGGCCATGCTAAACCCAACCTGGCAGCAACCCCTGGGTGAGCCGGGTTGGGTTGGCAAAATAAGCCGACCATGCTGCAGGGTTGCTATTTTGTCCTTTCTAAAGGAAGGACTACCAACTCGCGGGTTGGTTGTTGTCAACCCTCGGCGGGTTGGCTGTTACACACCAACTGCCAACTTGTCGGGTTGACCTGCATGTTGGTTAGGAAAAAAAAATTTTGAATATTTTTTTTGTTTTTTCAAATTACCCAATTTACCCTTGAAATATAACCGTTATATAGCCGTTGGAGAGGTCTTTTTTGTCATTTTCTTTTCCCATTTTTTTCTATAAATTGGCCATAAACTCTCACATTTTTCTCACAACTCAAATTATCTCATATTCTCTAATCTCTAATCTCTCAATTATTCATTTATTCTCTTAATCTCTTTGTTATCAATTTGCTCGTATTTTAATTTTTATTAGTTTTTACAATTTTTAATTCATATTTCCAATTTTCCAAATTCCAATTCTCTTTCTTTAATTTTTATTTCTTCTACATTAAATTTTTTTTAACTACAATGGATAGATATTTCTCTCTATCAATTACAATGATGAAGAAAACTACTATCCTAATCCTAGTCCCATGATTTTACTAACATAAATGTAGAAGGAGATTCAAATAGTCCCGTTTTCCCATTCTCAGAATCCAATACACCTCAAAATATGCCCCCGATTCCAACAGCTCCCAGTGGTTCTAGAAGTCGTCCTCGTCCAACTTCATCTCAAGCTGAGGCGGGTTCATCAACTGCCGTCGAAACCAAAGACAGACACACATCCGACGATTTGGGCGCATTTCGATAAGTTTTACGAGACAGTAAAATGACGTTCAAGTCAAGCCCGGGAGATGCAAAATCAGAAAATATTTATAAAGTGATTCGGGTAATGGTATCTAGTACTTTAAAAATGCATGCTAATAAACATATTAATCAACATGGAAATAGAAAGAAAACAATCAAACTCAAATAACTAATATGGGTACTACTTGGCGTTATAATTGATGTATATAGGGAGCAGTTAGCTTTATATATTGCTCATAACGATCAACCTATTAATATGGTGAAGATAAATATTTTGAAAGATTTGTTTAAAATTCATTTTTTCCAGGATTTAAAAGTTATTCTAAAACTGCAACTAGAAATGATTTAATAAAATTGTTTAGAAAAATGAAATTAGAATTAAAAAATAAAATACATAGTTGTTATGATAGTACGGCTCTAGTGTCGATATTTGGAGTGGTAGAGTTAAACAAGATTATATTTATGTGATTAGTCATTATTTTGATAATGAATTTAAATTAAATAAATCTTTATTAGGATTTAGATTAATGGATGTGGATCATAGTGGTTAACAAATTTATAATAAAATTGTTGAAGTTTTAGAAGATTATGATGTTCTTGATAAAATGATAAGTATAACTTTAGATAATGCAAGTGCTAATACTAATTATCGTTTGTATAATAGTTTGAAGTTTTTTCACCAACGTTGTGCGTGTCAAATTATTAATTTAATTGTGAAAAGTAGTATGAAAACAATTAAAGAAAATGTTGATAAAATTATGGCTTCTTTAGCTTGGATCACTAGTAGTAATAAAAGAAATGTTGAATTTCAAGATGCTTGTATAAAATCAAATATGTCTCCTAGAACTTTTGCATTAGACATGCCTGTTAGATAAAATAGTACTTACTTAATGCTTGATTCATGTTTACCTTATGCTAATATAATTAGTTATTTTGTAGCAAATAATAGAGATCCTCATTATTTAGTAGAAAATGATTGACAAATAGCTAAAGTATTTCATTATTTTCTTAAAAAAATTTACCAATCCACTTTACAACTTTCTGCTGTGTATTATTTTACTAGTGCATTGGTAATACATATAATTATAAAAATTTCTGAGTTATTTATAAAAAACAAAGACAATGAAATTTTAAAGGCATCAATAAAGGCAATGGAAATTTTTTTTTCAAAAAATATTGGGAACCATTCCTTTTCTTTATTATTTAGGTGCTATATTTGATCCTAGAATTAAATTAGCAAGTTTAAAAAATGGTTTTGACAATTTATGTGAAAATTTACAAACCGAAGTATATGTCCAATCAAATAGGAGAGGTAAAAAATAGACTTTTCAAGTATATTTCCAATATGAAAACAAGTATAGGAACCCGCAAAGAGGCGAAACATCCAGGGAAGCTGCATTAGAAGAAACAAATAAAGACTTCTACTCTTAAAGGGGTGCCTTGAATGAGCCGAAGAGGACGAATCCGAAGCACAACCTCCTCTTCAAAAGCTCCACCAACAACAACAACTAATGTACTGTCCTTCATGCAGTAGCAGAGTAATGAGCATCAACAATATTTGACAACCCCTGAAATGTTACCAGTAGATCCACAACGAAGAGCCAACATTGATCTCTTAGACTATTGGGGAGCCAGAAAATGTATTTTTTCTTGATATTATAAGACTTGCCTTGGATGTTTTCATTCTTGTCTCAACCGTCTCATCCGAACAAACATTTAGTGTAAGTGGAAGAATTTTAAATGAAAGGAGGACTAAACTTTCTTAAAAAATGATTGAAGTCCTCACATGTCTTCGAGACTGGGAACGGTCGCGCCATCTAGATCAATATGAGTTTGTCGACGATACTTTAATAGAATCATTTCAATTTTGTAATATAGAAAATACGGATAAGGGAGGTCCTAGTGAACCACCCCAAATTAGTTGTTTTGTAAAATGTAATTTGTAAATTAATTGTCAATTATTGCACTCTTTTTTCTTTACCAAGTTTTTCTCCTATTGGGTTTTTCTTGGTGAGGTTTTTAACGAGGCAATAATTGTTGTAATTTCTTATTTTATTTTTTGATAAATGAATAAGTCTAAATTTTCTTATATTACAATTTTATTGTATTAAAATTGAATTAATATTTGAAAAGTTAACCAAAAAAAATTAATTTAATTGAATTATTGATATTTGAAAAGTTAACTAAAAACAATTACATTTATAATTGTTAATTATTAATTTAAAAAGTTAAATAAATAAAACAAAACAAAAAAAATAGGGCTAACCCGGCCCGGCCCTCCGCCTAACCCGACGGGCTAGGATTGGAGGGCCGGGCTAGGCCGACCTGCCAAATTGTGTAACCCGCCACAGGTTGAGTCGGGCATGTTACTTTTCCACCTTTATCTCGAACCCGAAATCTTAAATATATATTTGATTAATTAGAATGTGTTACACTATGGTAAATGATGTTATGATATACTTAGGTAATATATTTGATGAAATACATCTAGTGTATGAGAATAAAAAATGAAATTCTTTTTTATAGCAATAAAATAAATGTTGTAAAATATAAAAGAGAAATAAATTTAATTAACCAAACTCTGAATTTACAGCTTGGCAGCACGTGACAAACGTGTGGCAAATAAAATAGGAGTGGCAATATAAGAAGTTACTTCCGTCGTTATGTATTTTATATTTTATTTTATTTTATTTTATTTAACCTCCTCTCCTCTCGTCTCCTCCTCTCCTTTCAATTCTATTTATATTTATTCACTTCACACAACCAAAAAAAATTTCAAAAAAAAAAAAACAAAAAAAGAAAAAAGTTGGAAACTACAAACCCTAACCAATTCAATTCAATTCAGTCCAATTCAATTCTCACTCGTCGTCTGTTTATGGAGAGCGAATCGCTGAGTTGAATCGGAGCGATACGAGATCTGACTCAGTCTCTCCGTCGTCTAACTCATGGGCGCTGCCGGCTCCAAACTCGAGAAGGCTCTCGGCGACCAGTTCCCCGAAGGCGAGCGTTACTTTGGCCTCGAGAATTTTGGCAATACTTGTTATTGCAACAGCGTTTTGCAGGTCAGATTTTTATTAGTTTTGCGATTGAGTTCTTTTGTGGAGACATTTCAAATTAGGTTTTAATTTGAGTTTTTGTTCATTATTCATTGTTGTTTGACCGAAACGGGTTTAGTTATTAGTTTAGATGTAGTTGATTTGGTGTTGTATCGTCGTTGTGGTGTGTTTTTTTGTGATTAAAACGGCTGTCATTTTTGGTAGTATTTATGCTCAAGTACTGGGTTACATTACTGAAAATAAATTTAAAAATAACAAGTGAAGAAGAATAAGCATTTTACAGTATGATTCGTTTTTGGTTTACTTCATGGTAATTATGAGAAATTTGACTGGCCTTTCGTCTGGATATTGTTTTATATACAGTTTTACTCACATTTTGGAGTCAGTTGCTAGCAACTCCACGTCATGTTTTTCCATATTATAGCATCCATATTGGAAGAATTTGAATGTATTGTTTCTCTACTTTAACATCTTTGAAATACCCTTATTGCTTTGAGTTCTAAGACATCCCTTAATTTTAAATTCATGATTTATTTGCCAACAATTGCTATTTAGTTCCTCTTATTCTGTCAGTTTATAGTAGCATCCATTAGATGCCAGTTTCGTTGTACTTGTATGTATTCATATTGGAAGGGAGCTGAAAACTCGAAAGGTTTTGTTTTATGTACTTGTTGAAAATGTCTAAGAGACTAGAGTCAGTATATTTCTTATGGGATAAAATAGAAAGCATTTTCCATTATAATGTTTGAAAATGAGTGTTCTAAGGGTACGCTCACACTCCCTCAAACCTTTTCCTTTCTATGCAGGCACTTTATTTTTGTGTTCCATTTCGGGAACAGTTGCTAGAGTACTACTCAAATAATAAAAACGTAGGGGATGCTGAAGAGAATCTCTTGACATGTTTGGCAGACTTATTTACGCAGGTAAAGTTCTACTTATAGTTCCTGTTAGTTACTTTGGCGCAGTTGTTTCGTTTTGCTCTTACATACTACCCACCATAGGGTCAATCCCATCTTTTTAAGCGTAGGAATCTTGCATATTGAAGGTAGAAACTTTCCCTTCATTGTACAATAGGTTGTTTTTGCTGCAGTTGTTATGTAAATGACCAAACTTTATATTACCCATATGAGAATGCTTTCTTAATTTTTTCCTTTGTTTCTCATCTCAAGACATACAATAAGTTCTCAAATAAGTATTTATAGTGGTGGACTACTGAGTAATTATCCTCTTGATGCAATCAATGTGAGTTGATAGGGAACTAACTGAGATTTCTTCTTAGGTGTCATGGAAAGTATGATTATTCTCATTCAATCTAACTTATTTTCTTATAATAATAATGTGAGTAATTTCACAGAAGGATCTAGCTCAGTCCACTATTAACACTAGGTTTGTTGTTCTGTTTGTGTAGATAAGCTCTCAGAAGAAGAAAACAGGGTGTCATTGCCCCAAAGCGTTTTGTGCAGAGATTGAAGAAACAAAATGAGCTTTTCCGCAGCTATATGCACCAGGTACGTTTTATCAGTAACTGATTATATAAGCTATTGCTGGGAATGTTGAATTTATATGAGAAGGCTAAAGATGTCGGAGATGTAAAGGGCAGTTGAAGCTAACAAATGAGGGCATGATTAAGAAGTGATGAAAATGATACCGTTTATTCATAAAATCTTGTTTATCCTTTTGAAGATCGATGTTACTAGTGCAACTACTTGGTGGCTAGGTTTTGGTGACATCGGAGCTACACTACATTATAATGATGTATTTTCTTTTCCTAAGCTTCCAGAATTACTTGAGATTTTCCCCCAGATGATTATTAATATAGGGTGGATTTTTCACTGCAAAGTACTGCTGCTGGTTTAGAATGTTACTTCATCGTTGGTGTTACTACATATTGTTTGTTGTTAGTGAAACAGGTAAAATGGCAAATCATACTTCCATGAAATTCGCTTTAGTAAATTCTGTAGTTGCAGATGCTGGCATCCACTGTGGAAGTTGTGAGCAAGCACTTTAGAGTAGCTAGAGCTTGTGGACTTGTTGAAACATTAGTTGGGAATTCTATTTTATACTCTAATGACGTCATTATGTAGGACTTTAGTTGTCTAACCTTATTTTGCAATGCTTTTGATTGCTTGGGCAACTACTGGAAAACTAGTTGAGTTCTGAAGGTTCAGATTGCCAATTGAGAATGGTGATACAATATCCGGAGAGCTTGAAGCATGTTTTGCATTTGGAAAAGTCGAAGTACAATATTTGGCTATTGCAAGACAGTATATTAGAACACCTTTTATCTCGTTCCTTTGCCAATTTTTGCTGCTTGTTATTTAGAGAGGACTGACAATTTGGTCATGTTTGCAAATTTGCTACCATCACCAGTTTAGGCTCAAGGAAATGCCTTCTAAATTATGTATTGCAACATGTAATGAAGTATAAGGTGGATGTTCGTTTTCCTCCTATTATTAATGCATCCCTTGTCTTTGCCACATTGTATTTGCTTTTTGTAGTAATTTAAAGATCAGAGAAAGGAATAAATATTTATTTCCTTCATTTTCCCCTTCTGTTTGTAGGATGCTCATGAATTCTTGAATTTCTTGCTGAATGAACTTGTTGACATACTGGAGAAAGAGGCTCAAGCTGCAAAAAGTGATCCAGAAACTTCATCACCACCGGAAAAGATTGCAAATGGGCCGAAGAATGGTCATGCAAATGGTGTTCGGAAAGAGCCGTTGGTTACCTGGGTGCATAAAAATTTTCAGGTGATATTTCTTGTCCATTTCATGTATCTTTGTTCATCATTTTTTGCTTCAATTAGTTAGCAGGATAGTACAATGCTGAAATAATATCATTTAGCTCTTATTTTCTTAAATACATTTTGCTATATATGTTACTGGTGTTTGTATTTCTACAGTGGAAGCACATGAGTTCCTTAAAAAAAATATTGCTGTTTTTATTAAAAACAAAAATGTATTGCTGTGTAATGCTTTATAAATTGTTATATTTGCCATCCTGTACAAGAATCGTGATTTTTTTTAACAAATCAGGGAATACTTACCAATGAGACAAGGTGCTTGCGGTGTGAGACGGTGACAGCTAGAGATGAAACTTTTTTTGACTTGAGTCTTGATATAGAACAAAACAGTTCAATAACAAGCTGTTTGAAAAATTTTAGCTCCACAGAAACTTTGAATGCAGAGGACAAATTTTTCTGTGACAAGTGTTGCAGGTTGGTGATTCATACTAAATTCTTAATTACTGTTGCCTCAGTCAATATTACATGCATCATACTTTTATGGTATTATTTATTGTTTACTTGTTTCTAACTAATTTGGATCAGGTTTTCTGCTAAAAAATTACTCCGTTCTATTAATTTGGAATGCATCCTGCTTCCTTTGGAATTCTAATTTGCTTGTTGGGGCGCATCTAGTTTGATGACATGGGTTGGAACTTTTTCCATTCAATAACATAGTGAATCTGTTTTTCATTATCTTGCAGCTTGCAAGAAGCGCAGAAGAGGATGAAGATAAAGAAGCCTCCTCATATCCTGGTCATCCATCTAAAGCGGTTTAAATACATCGAGCAGCTTGGGCGATACAAGAAGTTATCATACCGGGTCGTCTTTCCACTTGAACTTAAGCTTAGCAACACAATGGAGGATTCAGATATCGAGTATTCACTATTTGCTGTAGTAGTCCATGTTGGGAGTGGGCCAAACCATGGGCATTATGTCAGTCTTGTGAAAAGCCATAACCACTGGTTGTTTTTTGATGACGAAAACGTGGAGATGATCGACGAGTCAGCCGTGCAGACATTTTTTGGATCGGCACAGGAATATTCAAGTAATACAGATCATGGGTACATCTTGTTCTATGAGAGCATCAGTGCTAGTAGCAAGAGTTGAGTAGAGGAGATGGAGAGGAGAGGAAGGGCTTTGGTTTTATTACAATCATTAGTTACTTTTTAATCATTCGGACTGAGATTTTTCGTTTTACTGTCAATGTCTATTAATTTTCTTTTGTTTTTTTTCAACCTGTGAGAAGAGCTATGAATGAGAGGGAGAGATGGAAATGGAAATGGGTTGTGAAAAATGTATACTTAGGATGTACAGTGGATGGTGGTGGAAGCACACTTCTGTCCTTTTGTTTTTTGGTTTAACAATAAGAGGGTAAAAAAAGAGCAGCACAGTGTATATGGTGTGTGAGATTATCACAGAGACAGTTTGTATTCTTGCCTGTTTGAGAATGTTAATTTAACACTAGAAAATTGCAATTTGCTCAACTCACTCACTACTACCATAAAGATGGTTGCTGCTTGCTAGTATTTAGATTTTGCATTGATTAAATTCAACATGCTGAAGTTTTCTATTTTTATAGATAAAATTGGATTATCACATTGCTCGCATTGTTAATTGATGGATTGAGCTATTGTAACACAAAATTTTGATTATTAATAAAATAAAATTCATGGTCTACACATGATTATTGATAAAATACAATTCATGGTCCACACATGAATTGATACTGATGTTGCAGTAATCTATAAGATAGATACCGAGTAATTTACATTTAAGTTGGGCTTGATTCGAAAAATATTTTATTGCTGAAAATATAAGATTATTAGTGAGATAAATTATTTTAAAGATTATGAGGGAATGTTATATCAATATGTTTAGTTATATTATAGGATATAAATAATTAAGATGTTTGATTTAGAAGAATAAAAAATTATTGACAGAAACTTTTAGTTAATTGCCTTTCTTTTACAATATAATTATAATATTATTATTATTATTTAAATAAATTTTTTTAACCCCCTATATTTGAGAATTTAGCTAAAACCCTTAATAACAAAGTTTAAATTTTAATAAAATATCCCCCAATCACACAAGACCACCACCGACTACCGGCCACCACTACCGATTGGTGGCGGCAGTCATCGAAATAGTACATGAATAGCGAGATTTTGCTGGGTGTGCATCATTTTGACTGTTTTCGACTAGATCAAAGGCCGAAAACAGTTAAATCACAATGGATCTATCCAACCAAATCCATGCCAATCTAGCAGTTTTTAGCCAGATTGAAGGCCAAAAACAGTCGATCATCATTGGATTTGGCTGAAAACGGCCACAAACAACTAGATATATTCTAGTTGTTTTCGACCAAAACCACGACGATTTGGCTGTTTCAACCTTCGATATGGCCAGAAACAATCAAATCGGAGCAGGGCTGGCCAGATCTCGCTAGTCATGTGTCAATCTGGCGACTATTTTTAGCGGCCAACAATGGTGGCTTGTAATCAGTAGTGGTCTTTGATGGCTAGAGGAATTTTGTTATCTTTTAAACTTTTAGTGACTATGGTGTTTTAACTAAATTCTCAAATGTAGGGGATTTGGGTAATTGTTATTTGGTAGACATTTAAGAACTTAAATTCCAAAAAATCCAAAATGGTTTATATTTAAGAGCAAATTTGGTTAAAAAAAAAAAAAAATGGATAGATAGATAATCTTAGTTAAAAAAGATTAACACCCATCTGATAACCCCCAAAATGACTAACAGTATTCACTATTGGGAATACTAAACATTCACGTAATCTTATATTACTGTCAAAAGAAACAAAGGAATGTCTGGAATCAAAGATAGATAAAAAGAGTTAACTGCCCATAGCCCTAACCAAACACAGCCTCAATGTAGTATTATTTTTATTAATGATACAAGTCATACCATGTCTAAGACAGACAGCTGAATGTGATACAATTCCTAACTCACACTTCAGCTGTGAAGGAATAATCGGATTAATTGAGAAGTTACAACTTTTACCAATGGATATTAATAAAATCTGTTTTTTTACAAGATTATGGAGTGAACCCACATTTTATCTCACTCAAGCAGTGGGCATGAAAGTGTCATCATCTAACAATGCTTCAATATCCATCAGATTGTTGTAGAAATCTGCGGAAACTTCTGAATTTTCAAAGCAATAACCTGCATTATTTCCATCACCGAACATGAAAGTGTCAACATCTAACAATGAGTCAAAATCTACGGAAACTTCTGAATTGTTGAGAGCCGTGGCCTGCATTAAGAAGAAATAAACATGTTTAATGAAACAAGAAGTGGGTAGTATTAGATATTGCAATTTGAATATAATGATCAAAGTTTTGAGCTCCTTAAGTTGCCATGTGATTAACATAAAGAAAAAGACAAAAGTAAATAAGGCTTGAGCAATGTAAAAATCTGTATTTGTATGTTAAACTATAATGTGGAATTCATACTCTCATGTTTAATTTCGACCATTGTCTTTATGGTAGCAGGAACCCATTTGGGAACAGGAAAACTAAGCAATTCTACCCTACTTTAATCCGGTCCTTCCATGATCAATCATGTAGTTTTATAAAGAAGAAAAGAAAATGAACTCTACAAATAAGAAAAGAAGTTCTAGATCCTACAAATTTCCAGGCCTCAAGGCCATTAATCTCCAAAATCCTTTTCATAAAAGAGTGCAAGAGAATACTGTGTAGGTGCATATATATATATATATATATATATATATATAGTTAACTAGAGAGAGTTCAGTTACCTTTGTTTCTTGGATTTCATTGACAACATTCAGCAGTCTACTGTACTGATCTCTTGCCTCAGGATACTGAACCATGGACTTCACTCTGGCAAGTGCCTGCTGCAACCTTTCTTCTTTCTGCTTTCTGCCTTCTTTCAGGAAATCATAATCATCCTCCTTTGTGGAAGTATCTATCATGCTGGAACTCTCTGTAAGTGCTTCCGACTTAAATCCACGCAAACCACTTCCCTTTCGTCTCCAACGCAAGATAATCTTCTCCACAATTCCTACTGACCAAATTATCTTCTTATAGTTTTTCCTTACTTGGTGGCCTCTAACATGTGCCTATCACACAAAAAGGCATTAGATAAGACTTCACAAATTTGACATTAAATAAAAAACAGGAGCTTGCAGTATAGATTTAAAGAGAAGATAAATGCCTAGAAGAACATGAGCCAGGAAACCATGAGAACCGGAAATGCACCTGAATTTTGACAATTTGCCGCCGAATTGTCAAGAAATCTTTCCTACCCTTCCAACTACGAAACTTATTTTGTATTCTTACTGCAGCAGCATGCACTGGTTCGTCGTGATGTCCTGCCTTGTGAGACTTAACTGCAACAAGTGAAAGAGCACGTTCATCTGAAATTCCAAATGCATCTTCCCCATACTCTTTCAACTGCTTTTTCTGAAAGGACTGCACTCGAAACACTTGATGAATACGAGCAGCTGCTTGAGTTGCTTTACAGACTGCAGCTAATGAGTCCTTCATTGACAATCCATATCGTAAGTCCTCATCAGTCATAGGAGCAGGACTTCGATGAGAAACTGTAGGAACTGCATTAGCTCCACTAAATTCTGAAGCTTTGCCACCCTTTTGTTCAATCGAAATAGATGAAAGGCGGGAACTCAAATCAGATAAATCAGATTCTGCAAGATAACCGGCAATTCCTTTGTGTCCACCGGCAAAAGCCAAGTCAGCAGGAGTTTGGCCTGAAGGATACTCGGGATTTGGATCAGACAGTGCTCCAGCAGCCGCGCCAAGAGAGATGAGAGAAGCAACTGTACGCTCTCTGGTATCAAATATAAATTCATGAAAGAAGATACTAAAAAGGAAATAAAGTAGTTCACAAAATGATACTAAAAAGGTGCAAGAGAAATTATTCTAAGACCTACCCCTTAATTCTTCTTTAAGGACATGATATGATGTATAAATATGAAAAACGTTTCTACTAGCTTTACTGATATAGTCACTTCAACCAATAAACTCTATGCAGCCGAAGTCAAAATTTCCAACTTCTGTCTAATATTATCATATGTTAGCCCAGTTAACTACTTTCTTTTCAAAGCCTCTATTATTAGTTGACAATTTTTTTACTTCAAGATTCAGTTAAACTAGTTGCCAAACCCATTCCCCTAATATGCTGTTTTCTACACTGAAAGGCAGGCCAGGAAGAAGTAAAACATATAGGAAGAAGTTACTACAGAAAAATTCAAGAGAAACAAGAAAGAAAATTTCTAACGGTGTTCACCTGCCACAATATGCCGCCCAATGAAGTGCTGTCCATCCATTTACATCACGGAAGTTGATATTTACACCTGCAAAAACTGTGGGTTCTAGGGCCCAATCATAGCCAAGAGCAGCTGCAAAATGTAGCACACCTTGGCCATCCTGAGTTAAAACACTAGGGCCTTTTCCACCTTCAGCTACCTTCTGCAAGAGCCATACATGCAACTTTTCCTTCAGAGACCTCTGCAGAAGCTTCTCTTTAGCCTTTTCTAATGAAAATTTATCCTCTGAAGTAAGTTTTAACATCTCGTCCCAATCATCATTGTCCTCTTTCAGCAATGAACTAATTTTACTGCTCAATTCAGATAATTCATTTAGTTTGCTAGGATCATAATTTGGAGTACTGATAGAACTTAGACACAATAACTTTCCCAATCGCATACGGAGACTTTCAATTGTGATGTTACCACTACTATCAACAAGATCCACATCTTGGACATTTCTATCTCGATATTCAAATTCTCGCAGTTCACTACATGCTAACCTATTAGAACATGTAACATAAAATGGAACCCTCCCGGCCTTCTGTACAGGAGTATGGCAACGAAATACACCACCAACTAAAATTTCTGCTGGAACTTCAACTTCCCCAAACATACATGACCAATTATTATTTTCTGCCTCCTGTTGACTCATCAAGAATCTTCCCGTGATCAGGACCTGAATAAGGAGTACAAAAATAAAGAAAAAGAAACTAAAAGTTAAAAAAATGTATTTACTAAATAGTAAATATTTCTTGAGCAGGGAAGTTCAGCTTCTAACTCAAGCACTCGGTGAATATTCTGTCCATGTTAAAATAACCGAGACATCTAATGCTTAGTTGACAATATTATGCATATTGAATACTAAACAGAATTATACCTTGATTTCTGAGCCCACATATACCCAGTTGGGTGAAAAATCAATAATACTGTACAGCTGATCTTGGGAGACGGAAGGACCCAGAATATAGGTATCCAAGCGTACTTGAGGGGGAATGTTGGAATCCTGAATTCCATTTTCATTTGCTATTGTGTCCCGATAAGCCCCAGAACTGGACTGCATATGCAACTCTATTACATCTCCAAGTTCTTTACTCATCCAGCGATTGAAACTATCAGTCTTCTTCAGACCTTCATCATTTAGAGAACCATCAAACAAATGCCGATTTAAAGAAGAGGAAAAGAGGGATTTCCCTTGTATGGCCAAATTGCTCTCTTGATCTAACTGCAAATGATGTCCACGATCCGTGTTTGACAGCTCTATTTGGCGATCATTCTCATTACCTTGCTCATGAGACCTTGATGTAATATTATGTGCTGAGTCTGAAGCCAACTTCTGATCCATAGGCCACTCGGATAAAAGTGAAGAATCGTTCTGAGATGTCTGTTGACAAGACAAATTAAAGCCTGAACAAGATGAATTAAAAAGAACATGAATTCTACAATCTCTGGAATGATGCATCATGACACTTGTATATATGTTAAAGGTTTAAGGATTATTTAAAAATAATTTTAAACCAACAATTGCTTATTCGATCAGAATTAATGACTTGACAGAAACCAACATAACCACCAATGAGTATCACACTACAGTAAGTTATCATATCACCATAGAAAGGAAAACATAACACAACCATGATTAATTTTTAGGTAAGCAAGCCTCAGGGTACTTTACTCCATAAAGTTAAAGAGGAAGAGATAACCGAGTGACCTGAGACAAATTATGCACAAATGCCAAAGCACCAATATACACAACTTAAATATTTATGGCTCATAAAACTTCATCAAACTAAAGCTTTAATGCGATAAATAAACGAAAGTCGTAACAATCCTGAAACATCAAAACTAAGAAACATAATGTGATATTACTAGCACGCAAACGCAATTTAAGATGAGAAAACACACACACACACACACACACACATATATTCTCGGTCCTGAAAACTTGTTACATCTTAAATATCCAGCTATCCCTTTCTAGAGTCGGATAAACTTTAACCCAAAGGATCTATTCTTATCACATCAATGGAAGTCAGGATAGAAAATCAAAAAACAGAATCCTAAAAGATGAATGACTTTTACAAACTAAAATAAGGTTTCAAAAATAAAGAAATACCCAAATTGCAGACTTCTATTCAAACAACTCAATTTCACTTGTAACTTGTATGAACAATTGCTTCCTAGAATTTCTACCCACATTGAAATCATAGCAAAAAAAGAAAAAAGTTTGTAAGATTACATATAAGCTTTTGATGCCAAAAATATAAACCTACAAGGTACATCATATTCTACCTGCCAATCCCGGGCCGGTAGATGACTCCCAAACTCGTGCCGTTCACCAAAGCTCCAATTTAGTAATTCATGCTCTTGTATAGGAATGTTTCCGATGGTGTCAGGTTGAGTTGATGAAAATGGTGTGTGAAAAGGCAGTGATCCAACATCAGAAGCACAATTTTCCAAGACATCCTCCCATGACTGGAGTTCAAGGTTTTTCCAGAGGTCACATGTTAAGCCAGCATCACTACTATCCTTACTTTTATCTGCTTGACTAAGTGAACTAAAATCTGTCCCTGGAACATCTGAGAACTTTCCTTGGTAATCATCTATTAACAACAGAGTATGACAATAAAATTGGCATGTCAGCTCACGCAAGAACCAACTAAAAAACAGACATTTTAACCAGAACGTAATCTTACTAAAATAAAAATGAGAAGCAGGGTAATAAGGATCTGAGAATCCAGCATCTATATTCTCTATTACAGGGTGCTGTAAATCAAGAGAAGAGCGGAATCTGGAACTTGTATGGTTATTATACACTGCATCAAGTATCATCTTTCATATGATTATGAAATTTTTTGGGGCATTCTTCCTAAAAAAGCAATCTTACAGAAGACATTCATATCAATTGAGAGCTAAGACATAAAACGATTCAAGAAATGCACCTGATTCAGCATTCCCATATTCTGATGCCTGAGCACTGGTCAGGCTTGTTGTCTCTGTAGTTTGTGAAGGTAAATGGTAATTGTTGGGATGGAAACTGGAAGACATAGTACCTTCTATCTCAGAACTGGGTATAGTTTTTTTGATTTCTTGGGAATAAGGAGTAGTTTCTTCAGTCGCTTTAATGCGGTTATAATTTGTCCTATTTCCCTGATTATTCAAGAAAAATAAAAAATAATAAGACTTGAAATATAAGATAAGTGAAATAGAGTTGCAATAATAATGCCATTGAACATGACATATCATGGGACGATCTGCAAGGATCATGAGTGCAAAAATTTCAAAATATGGCCTACACATCAAGTAAATCAAAATGATCAATATCTTGACTGCAAAAGCCTGAAGTAAGATTAGGCGCTGAGTCCGAATACAACTTCTGTTCCATATGGCGCTTAGATAAATGTGAAGAATCATTTCTAGATGTCTATTTACAATGAAAATTAAAGTCAGAATAAAATCAAACAAAAAAGAAACCATAAATTTGATAATAGCATTGACTGAATATTACTGCATAAGGGAAATAAAGCTTCACTCTGACAACTTTAGTTAATTTTCCTGCCTGTATTGAATAGTTGAGATGCCTAGAGCTTAGTTGACATATTGCAATCAAATTGGAACATAAATTTTAGTATACCTCAGTTTTTGAGCCCACACATGCCCGATTTGTTGTGAAATCAATAATGTCACATAGCTGGTCTTCAGAGAGAGAAGAATTTGGCATAGAGGTATCCAAGCGCGGTCGAGTAGGAATGCTAGAACCATCAGTCCTATTCTCGGTATCAACTGTCTCCTGATAGGCCTCAGAACTGAACTGAACATCAGCACCTGCAAGTTCCTCACTCATCAAGCCATAGGAACCTTCAATCTTCCTCAAACCCTCCCCCGTTAGTGAACAGTCTAACAAATATTGTTTTATAGCATCGGAGTAGATGGATTTTCCCTCTACAGTTGAAATTCTTTCAGAATCTGATTGCAAAATGTGTGCATGTTCTGCATTTGGAAGCTGTCTCTGAACATCATTTTGATTGTGCGGATGTGCACAGGAAGGGACCAAGGAATCAAGTAAATCAACAAAATCGCTGTCTTGCTCACAAAACTTTGAAGTAAGACCTTGATCCAAGTCTGAATATGTGAAACATTTGCTAGCAGAATCATTTTCAAATGTCTGTCGACAAGAAAAATTAAAGTCTGAAAAAATAATTGAACTTAAGTACATAGAGAAATGTGATGTATCAAGAAAGCACTAGATTTCTGAGTCCTAACAGCTTCCAAAGTATCTATTCTTGTCACTGTAATGTAATTACAAATAAAAAACACAAAAGATACTGTAGAATGAACTTCATAAATCTTTTTTCTATTTCAAACAGTTTCTACCAACCTTGAAACTATGGCAAAAGAAGAGCTATATGATATTGTACCTGCCACTCCCCAAGAAACTGTAGCTGACTCCCAAACTCTTCAGATTCACCAAAGCTTTTGGCAACAAGCTGTTCCGAAATTCCATGTCCTTGTTCAGGAATGTTTCCCATGGTTTCTGTTTGAGTTGAAGAAAATGATGGGTGAGAAGGCAGGGATCCAACATCGAGATCACATTTTTCCACGATATATTCCTGTGGCTGGAAGTTAGGAACTTTTTGGGGCTGGCACAAAAGGATAACATAGCATAAAACCATCAAATGTGCATTCTCAAGTATCAGTATATTCTTTTTAAGCCATACAAGATTTGCAGAAGGCACAAGGCAAGCAAGGAAAAGGCTTAGCTGCCAATTCGTGAATTTTTTAGCAACATGGAAAAATACAAGATGTTGAGAGATAAATTATAGTGGACTACAGGTTTCTGAGTGTTGGAGTTGTCAACCACTTCAACATTAATGGATTAAGCAGACGCATTCGAGGGTCCACTTCAACAGGTTTATATACTAGGTTTTAGTCTTTTAAACCTAGTATATAAACAAAATTTTCTCTTGTAATGAGTAATAGTAAATAATAGGGCAAATTCATTCATTGTAAATAAGAGAGGTGAGACAATATCGAAATAATATTGACTCTGTTGGACGTTATCTATTAATTGGATGAATAAGAGTAAATCGCCCGTTTTTTTCTTTCTCTTTACTGTTTGCGTTTGTGTGTTTTCTGTTTATTTTGTTTTTCGTATGTCTTTATTTCATTCACTGAGCTTATAATACGTTGTAAGTAATATAAAGATGGCATAATGAGCACAGAATATAAAGAGATAATTCTCTAACCTTTACATCTCGATAGTGGACAAGAACTATGTTTGAAAACTCCCTGCAATAGTCAATAGGGTCAATTAAATAAGATATCACAGCAGAATTTTACAGAAACGGAACATTTCTGATTCCGCAACTGGCTTAAGGGGTGTTCACATTTTTGCATTCGTTTTGGTAGTAATACTAAATACACAACCCCACAGCATCTCATTTCGAGCACAAATAGCTAGCTCTGCCGATGCAATCAACAAACATAAGCTTCATTGAGCAGCAGAGTTGCTAATTTAATGTAAGTGAACACCAGCGAACAAAATCTCAGAGACTTACTCTTGGAGCATCCAATAACTTCGTCTTTGAAAGTTTTCATTATCTTCTCCATGGGCGTAGTAGCATTGCAACTCATTTACATTCCCAACCTGAAAGATTAAACCCCACAACAAAGCTTCTTCTTTTGAATATATTTTTTATTAAAAAAAAAATTAATTAATTTGGTTACTCACCTTCAGTTTTTCATGAGATTCCTTCAGTGCCTTCCCATTTTTCTTCTTCCTCCACTTATGGCCATCATTTCTAAAGTTTCTCACCACCTTCCTATCAAAAAGAATAACCGAGCCACCTGAAATCACAGATGTTAATCAAGATTCAAGCCAAGGTTTTGTGACAATAAATTTACAAAAACTATTTGCTAAAATTCTCTCTTTCCATACTTGGCGGCAGGTTAGGAGGCTGATGACAAATATGAATTTGGTGATAGTTTCGAAGCAGTTCACAAATTTCACGTGGATGAAGCCACCGATGTTGTGCTTCTAACAATATCTGCTTAACATCTGCACTCACCATTAATTCAAATCATTCCATTTCTAGAAAGAATTAAAAGTAACTAACACAGAATGATTGAAGTTGTGTTACCTGGTTGAGCTCCAAGAGCAAAGCGCCTACTCCCCGCCATTAACAGTTTGTTACTGTTAAAATTAAATGAAAGACCGTTATTTATAGGATAAAATTAGCTTATGGGGACTGAACACTGTTACACTACGCGCCTTCCTTGACTTTGCGAGCTATAGTTTACTTGACTTTTAAAGACACTGTTTATAAACGCGTTTTCAATCTACATACTTTACTTTTAGGGGCGTTTGGTTGGCGGTAATGTCAGATTATTGGGGTAATGTCATCTGATATTATTTAATTATCACGTTTGGTTGTCAAGTAATATAAGATTCCGGTAATCTTCAAATACTAATAGTAACTACTATTGGTAATATTGGAGATAATCTGATTACCTCCATTTTCTTAGGTATTCTGAGATTACCAGGGTTATCATTTTTTATTACAATTTTATTCCTTATTAATGAAAATTTTGGACAATAATGCCCTCATTTTAAAATAAATTTACATTAATATCCTATTTCAATTTTACCCTTATTTAACTAAAATTTTGGACAATAATGTCCTTGAATTTAAAACAATTTACAAACCACTGCCACTCAGCCACCACCACCACTGCCACCCAACCACCACCGCCTACAGCGGCCAACCACCACAGACCGCCTCGGAAAACTCGTCGGAGTCCCTAAAAAAGAACGAGTTTCGGTGGGAGGCTCCGGGAGTCATCGCTATGGCCATTTTCGGCCATATCGAAGCCTCTTGGTCACGGTGAGTTGCTGATGGGGACTTTCGGAGACTTCCGGCGGTGGTCTGCTGTGGCGGCAGGAGGCAAGGGTGATTTCATAATAAATTAAAGTTTTATATAAGTAGGGGTGTTTTAACTAAATCTAAAATATTGGGGGTTAAAAGAAATTATTCAAAAATTAATAATAAAAATAATATTATATTAATATTTGTAAAGGGGACAATTTAGTAATTTAAATAACATACCCATCAATTTATTCCCCATAACCAACCATATTAATATAACATACCCACCAACTAACCAAACACATTTTCTTAAAGATTCCTAGTAATCTTTCAAGGTAATCTATCTTTCCAGTAATCCAATATTCCCAGTAATCTAACATTCCTGAACCAAACGCCCCCTTAAAGACACTGTTTATAAACACATTTTCAATCCACATACTTAGCGACGAGCGTTTGCTGCCCCTCCCCACTGTGGGATCGCGTCTGACCTTGGCCAAAATGGGATGGGGAATCCCTGAAAATATCTGGGATGGGGCTCGGGATGGTCCCCTAAAAATTTTCGACCCAATCCGGCCTGTCAATCCCGCCCCTATGGAGGCTTACCTCGCCCCTCATATTGTTCTTTTATTGAGAACTTTATGTTTTTTTCCCCTTACGCGATTGTATATAAAGTTATAATTAAAATTATGATTTTAATTAATTAATGTACCTAAATTTATGATATTTTCTTTTATAATACTTGATTCTAATGGTGTTTGAAAGCTAAGAGAAGGGTTACAACTTTCATATTTTAGTTGGGATCCAGTTGACTTGGAAAGTTGTTAACAATTAAGCTGAAAGTTATGATAGTGCATGAAAGAGAAATAGATTTGTTATTATGTGTTTTTAATTGAAGTATGACTTTTTACCATAATACTCTCATGACCTTAATACTATAAATAGAGGTCCTTAGTAATGTTTTAGAGAGGCTAGGGTTTTTGAAAACACATTAAGGGAGATGAGGAGACCAAAGGGAGAGAGTTTAGCACTATTCATTCAGGAGAAGTTGGCGTGGAATCTTTCTAGAGATAAATCCTTCAAGATTCTAGTTTCAATTTCAATTTACTCTACCTTTTATTTTCAGTTTGGAATTTTTGTAATGAATGATTTCACAACCGATTTTGATTATGGTTACTTTGATTAAGGAGTAGTTTTCTTTTGTAAGGAGTAGATTCTATGGAACACCATGTTGACTTGATTTTCAACTTTATTGAAAGCATTCAGAATGAGGGAATGACTTACACATACCCAAAGTTTGTTGTATAGACAAAGTGGTACTCAAAAGGTTTGGAAATGACAAACATCCACTTTTCGTCATGTTCTGTTAGGAATTTCCATCTACTAAAAGACTAAAAATGGTGAAAAGACTAAAATACCCACCGATCTTCCATTCCCAACGCACGCCAGCAAGGGCTAGTTCCATTGTTTATCACCGAACTTCACAAAAAATGCTAAATCCGATCAAAAAAATTGATCGGTGACGCAAGAGAGCTGTGCAAATAAGTTTGGGGTGAGAATTGATACGGAGAAAAAGATTTAAAATTTAAAAATTTTGTGACTATAGATGAAATTACTATACTGTCTTTTAGCAGACAAAGATCTTTAACAGAATATGACGGAAAATATTTGTTTATCATTTCCAAACCTTTTAGGTATCAATCTGTCTTTATGCCAAACTTTGGGTAGGTGGAAGTCGTTCGGTCATTCATAATTTTTATTGTTCTACAAGAATTTATGTTATTTACATAATGCTTTTGGATTTGATTTTTCCTTAATTATTTAGGGTTTTTATTGAATGATGAATCGGGCAGTCAAATTTGATTAGAAAACTTTTGATTAGGGTTTCATTACGCTCAATTGTTTTATTGACGTAATGATGAACCGGGTGGTGAAATTACTGTAGGTCTTTAGAATAACATAGATTAGGAATTGAATAGGATACTATTGAGAGTTTTATAAAATTCATGTGGCCAGCTTAGGTTTTAAGCAAGAGCGAAATCTAACTATTAATGAATTTCACAATTGTGTTAAGTTCAGGAATTTATTCATCTTTAGATCAATAAATTTATGAATCTGATTTTTACATTACGAGTAATATTACACTCACAAACACTTCTTACTAACTTTCTTTCACAAATGCCATGTGTCAGCCCATAATTGCTCAGCTCGCATGGGTCTCACCTGTCCAACAATAGGTCTCACCTGACCAAACCAATTTCAAGCTGTCACATAGGGTTAGTGGGAGGTGTTAGCCTGAGATATTTGTGAGATTAGTATTATTGTTCACATTACATAGTTATCAACATTGGTTTAGGTAGAATCAAACCCTTAATGTTTTCATTGTATAATGATCTTTTGTTGTATTATTTTAGTTGTTTTTATTTCTAGTAATTTCTGTTTTTTTAAATTTTAAATTCACATCACAATTTTCGTCACTTATAAATTATCCAATTTATTTGTTTGTTTAGCATTTCATTGTGGTGATATTCATCACTTTACTCATTACTTTATTATTTATTGACTAGCACGTACGAAAAAGTCACATCAATAGTCCATGTCAGTCTTGTGAAAAGCCATAACCGTTGTTTCCAGGAATATTCAAGTAAATACTGATCATGGGTACATTTTGTTCTATGAGAGCATCGGTGCTAGTAACAAGAGCTGGGTAGAGGAAATTGAGAGGAGAGGAAGGGCTTTGGTTTTATTACAATTATTAGTTACTTTTTTAATCATTCGGACTCGATTTTTCGTTTTACTGTCGATGTCTATTAATTTTCCTTTTGTTTTTTTCAACCTGTAAGAAGAGCTATGAATGAGAGGGAGAGATGGAAATGGAAATGGGTTGTGAAAAATGTATACTTAGGATGTACAGTGGATGGTGGTGGCAGCACCCTTCTGTCCTTTTGTTTTTTGTGCAACTGTTGGAGATCCCATATCGACTAGACATGCTCAAGTCAATGAGTTTATAAGAGTGGAACAATCCTTCTACTCAATAAAGCCTTTTGGGTGAAGAGTTAGACTCAACTCAAATTCAAACATGGTATCAGAGTCAGCCCCATTTGAGTTGAGTGATTGACCAGCGGTGAGCTGCCAAACTATCTCCATTCATAGGCAAGTGGATCATATGGGTTTGATCGTGAAGAGGAGTATTGAAGATCTCATATCGACTAAGCACGCTCAAGCCAATGAGTTTATAAGAGTGGACAATCCTCCCACTCAATAAAACCTTTTGGGTAAGGAGTTAGGCCCAACTCAAATTCTAACATCAACAATAAGAGGAAAAAAAAAGCAGCAGAGTGTATCTGGTGTGTGAGATTATCACAGAGACAATTTGTATTCTTCCTGCTTGAGAATGTCAATTTAACACTAGAAAACTGCAATTTGCTCAACTCACTCACTACTACTATAAAGATGGTTCCTACTTGCTAGTATTCATTAATGTATTGGTACTGATATCGCAGTAATGTATTACTATACCACTTGACATTGAACTGAGTAATTTACATTCATGTTAAAAGGGTATTATTAATGATACAAGTCACACCTTGTCTAAGATAGACAGCTGATTTTGATACAGTTCCTAACTCACACTTCAACTGTGAAGGAATAATCAGATTAATTGAGAAGTTACAACTTTTACCAACGGATATTAATACAATCTTTTTTTTTTACAAGATTATGGAGTGAACCCACATTTTATCTCACTCAAGCAGTGTGCATGAAAGTGTCATCATCTAATAATGCTTCAATATCTATCAGGTCATCGTCGAAATCTGCTGAAACTTCTGAATTGTTGAGAGCTTTATCCTGCATTAAGAAGAAATAAACATGTTTAATGAAACATGAACTGGGTCGTATTAGATATTGTAACTTGAATATAATGATCCAAGTATTGAGCTCCTTAAGTTGCCATGTGATTAACATAAAGAAAAAGACAAAAGTAAATAAGGCTTGAGAAATCTAAAAATCCGTATTTGTATGTTAAACTATAATGTGGAATTCATACTCTCATGTTTAATTTTTACCATTGTCTTTATAGTAGCGAGACTCATTTGGGAACAGAAAACCGAAGCAATTCTACCCTACTTTAATCTGGTCCTTCCATCATCAATCATGTAGTTTCCAGGCCTCAAGGCCATTAATCTCCAAAATCCTTTTCATGAAAGAGTGCAAGAGGATACTGTGTAGGTGCATATATATATGTAGTTAACTAGAGAGAGTTCAGTTACCTTTGTTTCTTGGATCTCATTGACAACATTCAGCAGTCTACTGTATTGATCTCTTGCCTCAGGATACTGAACCATGTACTTCACTCTGGGAAGTGCCTTTTGCAACCTTTCTTCTTTCTGCTTTCTGCCTTCTCTCAGAAAATCATAATCATCCTCCTTCGTGGAAGTATCTATCATGCTGGAACTCTCTGTAAGTGCTTCCGACTTAAATCCACGCAAACCACTTCCCTTTCGTCTCCAACGCAAAATAATATTCTCCACAATTCCTACTGACCAAATTATCTTCTTATAGTTTTTCCTTACCTGGTGACCTCTAACATGTGCCTATCACACAAAAAGGCATTAGATAAGACTTCACAAATTTGACATTAAATAAAAAAAAAAAATAAAGAGGAGCTTGCAGTATAGATTTAAAGAGAAGATAAATGCCTAGAAGAACAAGAGCCAGGAAACCATGAGAACTGGAAATGCACCTGAATTTTGACAATTTGCCACCGAATTGTCAAGAAATCTTTTCTACCCTTCCAACTACGAAACTTATTTTGTATTGTTATTGCAGCAGCATGCACTGGTTCGTCATGATGTCCTGCCTTGTGAGACTTAACTGCAACAAGTGAAAGAGCACGTTCATCTGACATTACAAATGTATCTTCCCCATACTTTTCGAACGGCCTTTTCTCAAAGCACTCCACTCGAAACACTTGAAGAATACGAGGAGCTGCTTGAGTCGCTTTACAGACTGCAGCTAATGAGTCCGTCATTGACAATCCATATCGTAAGTCCTCATCAGTCATAGGAGCAGGACTTCGATGAGAAACTGTATGAACTGCATTAGCTCCACTAAATTCTGAAGCTTTGCCATCCTTTTGTTCAATTGTAATAGAAAAGCGGGAACACAAATCAGATAAATCAGATTCTGCAAGATAACCGGCAATTCCTTTGTGTCCACCGGCAAATGCCAAGTCAGCAGGTGTTTGGCCTGAAGGATACTTGGGATTTGGATCAGACAGTGCTTCAGCAACTGCACCAAGAGAGATGAGAGAAGCAACTGTACGCTCTCTGGTATTAAAAAAAAAAAAAAAAAAATTCTTTTAAGAAGATACCAAAAAGAAAATAAAGTAGTTCATAAAATGATACTAAAAAGGTACAAGAGAAATTATTCTAAGAACTAATCCTTAGTTTCTTCTTTAAGGACACGATATGATGTATTAATATGACAAATGTTTCTAATAGCTTTACTGATACAATAATGCTAGACGTGCAAGAGAAATTATTCTTTAAGGACATGATATGATCTATAAATATGAAAAATGTTTCTACTAGCTTTACTGATATAGTCACTTCAACCAATAAACTATATGCAGCCGAAGTCAAAATTTCCAACTTCTGTCAGACCAGTTAACCACTTTCTTTTCAAAGCCTCTTGTATAAAGTGATGTAGCAGGAGATGAATGAAAGAGTGAATACAAAAAGTCAAAACTCATCATATTCACTCTTCTATTTATCTCTTATCATATCATTTTGTACACGAAATCTTTGTGGAATTTGTATGCTAGCATACTTATTAGTTGACAATTTTTTTACTTCAAGATTCAGTTAAACTAGGTGCCAAACCCATTCCCCTAATATGCTGTTTTCTACACTGAAAGGCAGGCCAGGAAGAAATTACTAGAGGCAAATTCAAAAGAAACAAGAAAGAAAATTTTTAACGGTGTTCACCTGCCACAATATGCCGCCCAATGAAGTGCTGTCCATCCATTTACATCACGGAAGTTGATATTTACACCTGCCAAAACTGTGGGTTCTAGGGCCCAATCATAGCCAAGAGCAGCTGCAAAATGTAGCACACCTTGGCCATCTTGATCTAAAACACTAGGGCCTTTTCCACCTTCAGCTACCTTCTGCAACAGCCATACATGCAACTTTTCCTTCAGAGACCTCTGCAGAAGCTTCTCCTTAGCCTTTTCTAATGAAAATTTCTCCTCTGAATTGAACATCTTGTCCCAATCATCATTGTCCTCTTTCGACCATGAACTAATTTTACTGCTCAATTCAGATAATTCATTTCCTTCGCTAGGATCATAATTTGGAGTACTGATAGAACTTAGACACAATAACTTTCCAAATCGCATATGGAGACTTTCATTCGTGATGTTCCCACTATTATCAGCAAGATCCACATCTCGGACATTGCTATCTCGATATTCAAATTCTCGCAGTTCACTACATGCTAACCTATTAGAACATGTAACATAAAATGGAACCCTCCCGGCCTTCTGTGCAGGAGTATGGCAACGAAGTACACCACCAGCTAAAATTTCTGCTGGAACTTCCACTTCCCCAAACATACATGACCAATTATTATTTTCTGCCTCCTGTTGACTCATCAAGAATCTTCCCGTGATCAGGACCTGAATAAGGAATACAAAAAATAAAGAAAAAGAAACTTAAAGTTAAAAAAATGTATTTACTAAATATTACTTGAGCAGGGAAGTTCAGCTTCTAACTCAAGCACTCAGAGAATATTCCGTCCATGTTAAAATAACTGAGACATCTAATGCTTAGTTGACGATATTATGCATATTGAAAAATAAACAGAATTATACCTTGATTTCGGAGCCCACATATACCCAGTTGGGTGAAAAATCAATAATACTGTACAGCTGGTCTTGGGAGACGGAAGGACCCAGCATATAGGTATCCAAGCGTACTTGAGGGGGAATGCTGGAATCCTCAACTCCATTTTCATTTTCAATTGTGTCCCAATAAGCCTCAGAACTGGACTGCATATGCAACCTCTTTTACATCTCCAAGTTCTTTACTCATCCAGCGATTGAAACTATCAGTCTTCTTCAGACCTTCCTCATTTAGAGAACCATCAAACAAATGCTGTTTTAAAGAAGAGGAAAAGAGGGATTTCCCCTGTATGGTTGAATTGCTCTCTGGATCTGATTGCAGAAGATGTTCACGATCAGTGTTTGACAGCTCTATTTGGTGATCATTCTCATTATCTTGCTCAGGAGACCTTGATGTACTATTATGTGCTGAGTCTGAAGCCAACTCAATTCCAAGTTCTTTACTCATCCAGCGATTGAAAGTTGAAACTATCATCTAGAGAACCATCAAACAAATGCTGTTTTAAAGAAAAGGAAAAGAGGGATTTCCCTTGTATGGCCGAATTGCTCTCTTGATCTAACTGCAAACGATGTCCTCGATCCGTGTTTGACAGCTCTATTGGGCGATCATTCTCATTACCTTGCTCATGAGACCTTGATGTAATATTATGTGCTGAGTCTGAAGCCAACTTCTGATCCATAGGCCGCGAGGATAGAAGTGAAGAATCAATCTCAGATGTCTGTTGACAAGACAAATTAAAGCCACACCATGATGAATTAAAAAGAACATGAATTCTACAATCTCTGGTATGTTGCATCATGACACTTGTATTATTTAAAGATGATTTTAAACCAACAATTGCTTATACGATCAGAATTAATGACTTGACACAAACCAACATAACCAACAATAAGTATCACACTACAGTTAAGTTATTATATCACCATAGAAAGGAAAACATAACACAACCATGGTTAATTTTTAGGTAAGCAAGCCTCAGGGTACTTTACTTCATAAAGTTAAAAAGGAAGAGATGACCGAGTAACCTGAGACAAATTATGCACAAATGCCAAAGCACCAATATACACAACTTAAATATTTATAGCTCATAAAACTTCCATCAAACTGAAGTTTTAATGCAATAAATAAACAAAAGTCGTAACAATCCTGAAACATCAAAACTAAGAAACATGAATGTGATATTACTAGCACGCTAACACAATTTAAGATGAGAAAACATATATATCTATTCTCGGTCCTCAAAACTTGTTACATCTTAAATATCCAGCTATCCCTTTTAGAGTCGGATTAACTTTAACCCAAAGAATCTATTCTTATCACGTCAATGGAAGTCAGAATAGCAAATCCAAAAACAGAATCCTAAAAGATGAATGACTTTACAAACTAAAATAAGGTTTCAAAAATAAAGAAATACCCAAATTGCAGACTTCTATTCAAACAACTCAATTTCACTTGTAACTTCTATGAACAATTGCTTCCTAGAATTTCTACCCACATTGAAATCATAGCAAAAAAAGAAAAAAGTTTGTAAGATTATATATAAGCTTTTGATGCCAATAATATAAACCTACAAGGTACATCATATTCTACCTGCCAATCCCAGGGCCGGTAGGTGACTCCCAAACTCATGCCGTTCACCAAAGCTCCAATTTTTGGTAAAAAGCTGTCCCAGTAATTCATGCTCTTGTTTAGGAATGTTTCCCATGGTGTCAGGTTGAGTTGATGAAAACAATGTGTGAAAAGGCAGTGATCCAACATCAGAAGCACAATTTTCCAAGACATCCTCCCATGACTGGAAGTCAAGGTTTTTCCAGAGACCATATGTTAACGCAGCATCACTACTATCCTTACTTTTATCTGCTTGACTAAGTGAACTAAAATCTGTCCCTGGAACATCTGAGCACTTTCCTTGGCAATCATCTATTAACAACAGAGTATGACAATAAATTTGGCATGTCAGCTCACACGAGAACCAACTAAATAACAGACATGTTAACCAGAACGTAATCTTACTAAAAATAAAAATGAGAAAACTGATTTACTTGTAAATGGTGCAGGGTAATAAGGATCTGAGAATCCAGCATCTATATTCTCTATTACAGGGTGCTGTAAATCAAGAGAAGAGCGGAATCTGGAACTTTTTTGGTTATTATACACTGCATCACGTATCATCTTTCGTATGATTATGAAAATTTTTGAGGCATTCTTCCTAAAAAAGCAATCTTACAGAAGACATTCATGATCAATTGAGAGCTAAGACATAAAAAGTTCAAGAAATGCACCTGATTCAGCATTCTCAAATTCTGATGCCTGAGCACTGGTCAGGCTTGTTGTCTCTGTAGTTTGTGAAGGTAAATGGTAATTGTTGGGATGGAAACTGGAAGACATAGAACCTTCTATCTCAGAACTGGGTATAGTTTTTTCGATTTCCTGGGAATAAGGAGTAGTTTCTTCAGTCGCTTTAATGCGGTTATAACTTGTCCTATTTCCCTGATTATTCAAGGAAAAAAAAATAAGACTTGAAATATAAGATAAGTGAAATAGAGTTGCAGTAATAATGCCATTGAACATGACATATCATGAGACAATCTGCAAGGATCATGAGTGCAAACATTTCAAAATATGGCATACACGTCAAGTAAATCAAAATGATCAATATCTTGATTGCAAAAGCCTGAAGTAAGATCAGACGCTGAGTCTGAATACAACTTCCGTTCCATATGGCGCTTGGATAAATGTGAAGAATCATTTTTAGATGTCTATTTACAATGAAAATTAAAGTCTGAATAAAATCAAACAAAAAAGAAACCATAAATTTGATAATAGCATTTACTGAATATTACTGCATAAGGGAAATAAAGCTTCACTCTGACAACTTGGTTAATTTTCCTGCCTGTATTGAATAGTTGAGATGCCTAGAGCTTAGTTGACATATTGCAATCAAATTGGAACATAAATTTTAGTATACCTCAGTTTCTGAGCCCACACAGGCCCGATTTGTTGTGAAATCAATAATGTCACATAGCTGGTCTTCAGAGAGAGAAGAATTCTGCATAGAGGTATCCAAGCGCGGTTGAGTAGGAATGCTAGAACCATCAGTCCTATTCTCAGTATCAACTGTCTCCCGTTAGGCCTCAGAACTGAACTGAACATCAGCACCTGCAAGTTCCTCACTCATCAAGCCATAGGAGCTTTCAATCTTCCTCAAACCCTCCCCCGTTAGTGAACAGTCTAATAAATGTTGTCTTATAGCATCGGAGTAGATGGATTTTCCCTCTACAGTCGAAATTCTTTCTGAATCTGATTGCAAAATGTGTGCATGTTCTGCATTTGGAAGCTGTCTCTGAACATCATTTTGATTGTGCGGATGTGCATAGGAAGGGACCAAGGAATCAAGTAAATCAACACAATCGCTGTCTTGCTCACAAAACTTTGAAGTAAGACCTTGATCCAAGTCTGAATATTTGAAACATTTGCTAGCAGAATCACTTTCAAATGTCTGTCGACAAGAAAAATTAAAGTCTGAAAAAATAATTGAACTTAAGTAGATAAAGAAATGTGATGTATCAAGAAAGCACTAGATTTCTCAGTCCTAACAGCTTCTTAAGTATCTATTCTTGCACCATATTGTAATTACAAATAAAAAACCCAAAAGATACTGTAGAATAACTTCATAAATCTTTTTCTATTTTAAACAGTTTCTACCAACCTTGAAACTATGGCAAAAGAAGAGCTACATGATATTGTACCTGCCACTCCCCAAGAAACTGCAGGTGACTCACAAACTCTTCAGATGCACCAACGCTTTTGGCAACAAGCTGTTCCGAAATTCCATGTCCTTGTTCAGGAATGTTTCCTATGGTTTTCTGTTTGAGTTGAAGAAAATGATGGGTGAGAAGGCAAAGATCCAACATCGAGATCACATTTTTCCAGATATATTCCTGTGGCTTGAAGTTAGGAACTTTCTGGGGCTGGCACAAAAAGATAACATAGCATAAAACCATCAAATGTGCATTCTCAAGTATCAGTATATTCTGTCTAAGCCATACAAGATTTGCAGAAGGCACAAGGCAAGCAAGGAAAAGGCTCGGCTGCCAATTTATGAATTTTTTAGCAACATGGAAAAATATAAGATGCTGAGAGATAAATTATAGTGGGTTACAGGTTTCTAAGTATTAGAGTTGTTGACCACTTCAGCATTAATGGGTTACGCACACATTCGGGGATCCACTTCAACAGGTTTATATACTAGATTTTAGTTTTTTAAACCTAGTACATAAACAAATTTTTCTCTTACAATGAGTTATAGCAATAGAGCAAATTCATTCATTGTTAACGAGAGAGATGAGACAGTATTGAAATAATATTGACTCTGTTAGACGTAACCTGTTAATTGGGTGAACCAGAGTAAATCACGAGTTTTCTTCTTTCTCTTGCCTGTTTTCTGTTTATTTTGTTTTTTGTATATCTCTATTTCGTTCATACATTTCAGGTACTATAAAGATGGCATAATGAGCACAGAATATAAAGAGATAATTGTCTCTAACCTTTACATCTCGATAGTGGACAAGAACTATGTTTGAAAACTCCCTGCAATAGTCAATAGGGTCAATTAAATAAGATATCACAGCAGAATTTTACAGAAACTGAACATTTGTGATTCCGCAACTGGTTTAAGGGGTGTTCACATTTTTGCATTCATTTTGGTAGTAATACTAATTACACAACCCCACAGCATCTCATTTCTAGCACAAATAGCTAGCTCTGCCTATGAAATCAACAAACATAAGCTTCATTGAGAAGCAGAGTTGCTAATGTAATGTAAGTGAACACCAGCAAACAAAATCTCAGAGACTTACTCTTGAAGCATCCAATAACTTCGTCTTTGAAAGTTTTCATTGTCTTCTCCATGGGCGTAGTAGCATGTCAGGACATGTACACTCCCAGCCTGAAAGATTACACCCGACAACAAAGCTTCATCTTTTGAATATATTTTGAACAAAGAAAACAATTAATTAATTTGGTTACTCACCTTCAGTTTTTCATGAGATTCCTTCAGTGTCTTACCATTTTTCTTCTTCCTCCACTTATGGCCATCATTTCTAAAGTTTCTCACCACCTTCCGATCAAAAAGAATAACCGAACCACCTGAAATCACAAATGTAAATCAAGATTCAAGCCAAGGTTTTGTGACAATAAATTTACAACAACTATTTGCTAAAACTCTCTCTTTCCATACTTGGCGGCAGGTTAGGAGGCCGAGGACAAATACGAATTTGGTTATAGTTTCGAAGCAGTTCACAAATTTCAGGTGGATGAAGCCACCGATGTTGTCCTTCTAACAGTATCTGCTCAACATCTGCACTCACCATAAATTCAAATCATTCCATTTTTAGAAAGAATTAAAACTAACACAGAATGATTGAAGTTGTGTTACCTGGTTGAGCTCCAAGAGCAAAGCGCCTACTCCCCGCCATTAACAGTTTGTTTCTGTTAAAATTAAATGTAAGACCGTTATTTATACTTAGGATGTACAGTGGATGGTGGTGGAAGCACACTTCTGTCCTTTTGTTTTTTGTTTAACAATAAGAGGGAAAAAGAGAGCAGCACAGTGTATATGGTGTGTGAGATTATCACAGAGACAATTTGTATTCTTCCTGCTTGAGAATGTCAATTTAACACTAGAAAACTGCAATTTGCTCAACTCACTCACTACTACTATAAAGATGGTTCCTACTTGCTAGTATTCATTAATGTATTGGTACTGATATCGCAGTAATGTATTAATATGCCACTTGACATTGATACTGAGTAATTTACATTCAATGTTAAAAGGGTATTATTAATGATACAAGTCACACCTTGTCTAAGATAGACAGCTGATTTTGATACAATTCCTAACTCACACTTCAACTGTGAAGGAATAATCAGATTAATTGAGAAGTTACAACTTTTACCAATGGATATTAATACTATCTTTTTTTACAAGATTATGGAGTGAACCCACATTTTAGCTCACTCAAGCAGCGGGCATGAAAGTGTCATCATCTAACAATGCTTCAATATCTGTCAGATTGTCGTCGAATTCTGCGGAAACTTCTGAATTTTTTAGGGTCATGGCCTGCCTTATTTCCAACATTGAACACCAAAGTGTAAACATCTAAAAATGCGCCAAGATCTACGGAAACTTCTGAATTGTTGAGAGCCGTGGCCTGCATTAAGAAGAAATAAACATGTTTAATGAAACAAGAAGTGGGTAGTATTAGATATTGTAATTTGAATATAATGATCAAAGTTTTGAGCTCCTTAAGTTGCCATGTGATTAACATAAAGAAAAAGACAAAAGTAAATAAGGCTTGAGCAATCTAAAAATCTGTATTTGTATGTTAAACTATAATGTGGAATTCATACTCACATGTTTAATTTCGACCATTGTCTTTATAGTAGCAGGACCCATTTGGGAACAGGAAACCTAAGCAATTCTACCCTACTTTAATCCGGCCCTTCCATCATCAATCATGTAGTTTTATGAAGAAGAAAAGAAAATGAGCGCTACAATAAAGAAAAGAAGGTTCTAGATCCTACAAATTTCCAGGCCTCAAGGCCATTAATCTTCAAAATCCTTTTCATAAAAAAGTGCAAGAGGATACTGTGTAGGTGCATATATATATATATATATAGCTAACTAGAAAGAGTTCAGTTACCTTTGTTTCTTGGATTTCATTGACAACATTCAGCAGTCTACTGTACTTATCTCTTGCCTCGGGATACTGAACCATGGACTTCACTCTGGCAAGTGCCTTCTGCAACCTTTCTTTTTTCTGCTTTCTGCCTTCTTTCAAGAAATCATAATCATCCTCCTTTGTGGAAGAATCTATCATGCTGGAACTCTCTGTAAGTGCTTCCGACTTAAATCCATGCAAACCACTTCCCTTTCATCTGCAACGCAAGATATTCTTCTCCAGAATTCCTACTGACCAAATTATCTTCTTATAGTTTTTCCTTACCTGGTGACCTCTAACATGTGCCTATCACAAAAAAGGCATTAAATTAGACTTCACAAATTTGACATTAGATTTAAAAAAAAACCAAGGAGCTTGCAGTATAGATTTAAAGAGAAGATAAATCCCTAGAAGAACATGAGACTGGAAACCATGAGAACTGGAAATGCACCTGAATTTTGACAATTTGCAGCCGAATTGTCAAGAAATCTTTCCTACCCTTCTAACAACGAAATTTATTTTGTATTCTTACTGCAGCAGCATGCACTGGTTCGTCATGATGTCCTGCCTTGTGAGACTTAACTGCAACAAGTGAAAGAGCATGTTCATCTGAAATTCCAAATGCATCTTCCCCATACTCTTTCAACTTCTTTTTCTGAAAGGACTGCACTCGAAACACTTGATGAATACGAGCAGCTGCTTGAGTCGCTTTACAGACTGCAGCTAATGAGTCCTTCATTGACAATCCATATCGTAAGTCCTCATCAGTCATAGGAGCAGGACTTCGATGAGAAACTGTAGGAACTGCATTAGCTCCACTAAATTCTGAAGCTTTGCCATCCTTTTGTTCAGTTGTAATAGATGAAAGACGGGAACTCAAATCAGATAAATCAGATTCTGCAAGATAACCGGCAATTCCTTTGTGTCTGTTGTACATTGTTGTAGATAATCATGCAAAATCTTACAGATATTGCATGATTAAGTGAATAAATCTATAATAGGATATTAGGATTGTAATCAATACATAATAGGAACAAATCTGTAAAATAGGAAGTTAGATTTTTTATTTCCTAGATTAGATTATTTATTTCCTAGATTAGCTCTTTATTTTCCTATATATTGATGTATAATTTGTCAATGCAATACATAAGAAAATTACAATCAGTTTTCTGTTTGTAACATGGTATCAGAGCAATACAAGCAATTCTAGGTTGTTTTTATTTTTTTCAGTTTTTTTTCTCTTCTGCCTAAGTGAGCATTTTTCGTGAGTCACCCTCGAGAGTAGCCATTTTTTCTCAGCGGCTGCCTAGGAAGTTCCTCAGTTTCTCAGCCAGTCAGAACAGTTTTGTTGATTTCTGTTGATATCAGTTTTGTTTCTATTGATATAGAGTTCGTTCGTTGAAGAGTTTTTGTTGACTATTTTCGTCTTCTTACCATGACTGATAAGTCTATAATTGATATGGTTCCTGTAATGTCAAAAATTACGGAACACAAGCTTAATGGGTCTGATAACTATTTTGATTGAAGTAAGACAATTCGTCTTTATCTGCGAAGCATTGGTAAAAATGATCATCTCACCAAAGATTCATCTGAAGACGGTTCAAAACAAACATGGTTGAGAGAGGATGCTCGGTTGTTCTTGAAAATACGGAACTCCATCAACAGTGAGGTATTTGGTTTAATTAATCATTGTGAATATGTGAAGGAATTGATGGACTATCTAGATTTTTTGTATTCTGAGAAAGGGAATGTTTCTCGTATTTTTGATGTATGCAAAGCTTTTTATCGAGCTGAGAAACAAGATAGGTCTCTTACGCCTATTTTATGGATTTTAAAAAGACATATGAAGAACTTAACATTCTTCTACCGGTGAGTGCTGATGTGAAAGTTCAACAAGCTCAACGAGAGAAAATGGCGATTATGAGTTTCCTAGTTGGACTCCCTTCTGAGTTTGAATATGCTAAATCTCAGGTTCTTGCTAGTTCTGAGATCACCTCCCTCCAAGACATATTTACTAGGGTTCTTCGTACTGAAAGCACTCAATCTGTTCAATCAAGTAGTGCTCTTGTAAGTCAGAATCATGACACTGGGCGTTCATATAACAGGAGCAATAATAGAGGAGGGGGTTCGAATTATCGTGAGAATCGGAGTCAGGAGTCAGGAATCAGGAGGGATTGTGTGCTACTATTGTCATGAGCCCGGTCATACAAAGCGCACGTGTAGAAAGTTGCAAAATAAGACCCAGAAACCTCAGTCAGCTCATGTTGCCGCTACTGATACTTCTGAGAAGAAGGTTATGATTTCAGTTGATGAGTTTGCCAAGTTTTCTTAGTATCAAGAATCATTGAAGTCCTCATCTACTTCCATCACTTCTCTCGCCGAGTCAGGTAAACCAAACACATGTCTTATTTCCTCATCCTCCAAATGGGTCATTGATTCTGGTGCCACGAGATCATATGATAGGTAATCCTAGTCTCTTTTCATCATATCACCACATAATTCCTCGTCTAATGTTACTTTAGCTGATGGGTCAACTTCTTGTGTTCTTGGTTCTGGGTCTGGGTCTGTTAACCCTACTCCGTTAATTTCCCTATCCTCTGTATTGAGTCTACCACAGTTCGCTTTTAATTTAATTTCTGTGAGTAAACTCACTCGCGCTCTTAAATGTTGCTTCTCATTTTTCCCTGATCATTGCCTATTTTAGGATCTTACGACGAGGCAGATTATTGGTAAATGACATGAATCTGGAGGGCTTTACATCCTTGACACACAAGTGCCCAGAACCATTGCATGTTCCAGTATTTCGACCCCTTTTGAGGAGCATTGTCGGTTAGGACATCTTTCTTTACCATTGTTAAAGAACCTATGTCCTCAGTTTAATAAATTATCTTCGTTAGATTGTGAGTCATGTCAATTTGCCAAACACCACCGTATTTCTTCAAGTCCAAGAGTCAATAAACGGGCTAGTGTCCCTTTTGAATTAGTTCATTCAGATGTTTGGGGTCCGTGTTCTATTGTGTCTAAACCTGGATTTAAATATTTTGTTACCTTTGTTGATGACAACTCGTGTAACTTGGCTTTATTTAATGAAGAATCGTTTCGAGTTGTTTTCTCATTTTTGTGCCTTTTGTCTTTGAAGTTAAAACTCAATTTAATACTTCATCCCGACATTAAGAAGCGATAATGCCAAAGAGTATTTCGAGTTCTTTTCGTCTTATATGCGCCAAAGATGGCATTCTTCATCAATCCTCTTGTGTTGACACACCATCCCAAAATGGAGTAGCCGAGAGGAAAAATAGGCACCTTCTTGAAACCGCTCGAGCCCTATTATTTCAAATGCAAGTTCCTAAACTAGTTTTGGGCCGATGCAGTTTCCACGGCCTGTTTTCTAATTAACCGCATGCCTTCCTCTATTTTGAATGGTTCCACTCCTTACAGTGTTCTCTTCCCGTCTAAGTCTTTGTTTCCTATTGCCCCAAAGATATTTGGTGGTACTTGTTTTGTTCGTGATGTTCGACCCCAAGTAACCAAGTTAGATCCCAAATCTCTTAAATGTGTTTTTCTAGGTTACTCTCGTCTTCAGAAGGGATATCGATGTTATTGTCCTGGTCTTAATAGATATCTGGTGTCACCTGATGTTACTTTCTTAGAAAACACCCTTTTTTTCCCACTTCGTCTACCTATACACGTCAGGGGGAGGACGATGACTTACTAATCTATACTGTCACGTCCACACCTGAGTCTTCCCCACATACCGTTCCTCCTCCGGCACCACCACTTATCCGTCCACTACCTCCACCCGCATTGTCTATTCTCGCGACAGAACCTCTTGTATCGCCCTTCCCTTGCGCTTAGACCCTCCCAGCTGATCCTGGATACTGTGTTCCTCGTCAAGAAGACACTTAGACTTCATGTCCTACCCAAGACTCTTCGTCGTTGGATCCAACCTTGAGTGATCTTGATCTTCCTATTGCTCTTCGGAAAGGTAAACGTCAGTGTACTTATCCTATATCTTCATTTGTTTCTTATGATCACCTATCATCTTCTTCTTGTTCTTTTGTGGCATCACTAGACTTTGTCTCCCTTCCCTGCAACTGTCCATGAAGCCTTATCTCATCTTGGTTGGCGTGATGCTATGATAGAAGAGATGACTGCTTTAGATGTTAATGGTACTTGGAACTTGGTTGACTTACCTACTGGAAAGAAGCCTATTGGATGCAAATGGGTGTTTCTTTGTTAAAGTAAATCTGATGGGTCGTGGCTCGCTTAAAGCTCGTCTTGTAGCTAAAGGCTATGCTCAAACTTATGGAGTGGATTATTCTGACACTTTTTCCCCTGTGGCTAAATTGACTTCTGTTCACTTATTTATCTCTATGGCGGCTACTCATTCTTGGTCATTGCATCAGTTGGATATAAAAAAATGCTTTTTTACATGGTGACCTTCAGGAAGAAGTCTATATGGAGCAACCACTTGGATTTGTTGCTCAGGGGGAGTATGGGAAAGTTTGTCATCTTCGCAAATCGTTGTATGGTTTGAAACAGAGTCCACGTGCTTGGTTTGGAAAGTTTAGTGAGGTAGTTGCAAAGTTCGAAATGACAAAGAGCAAGTCTGATCACTCAGGCTTTTACAAACAATCGGCAGTTGGCATTATTCTTCTTGTTGTATATGTTGACGACATTATCATCACTGGGAGTGACACTACAGGGATTGCATTACTTAAGTCATTTCTTCACACTCAGTTTCATACAAAAGATTTAGGAGTGTTGAAGTATTTCTTAGGGGTTGAGGTAACAAGGAGCAAGAAAGGCATCTTCCTCTCACAGAGGAAATATGTACTTGACTTATTAACCGAGACAAGAAAATTGAGTGCTAAGCCATGTAGTACGCCAATGTTTCCTAGTTTGCAACTTACCAAAGATGGTGAACTATTTGAAGATCCTGAGAGGTATAGAAGACTGGTTGGAAAGTTGAACTATCTAACAGTCACTCGTCCTGATATTGCGTACTCTGTTAGTGTAGTAAGTCAATTCATGTCTTCTCCTACTGTTGATCATTGGGCGGCGTTATCTGAAAGGAGCTCCAGGACGTGGTATTTTGTACGAAAATCATGGACATAATAATATTGAGTGCTTCTCTGATGCAGATTGGGCGGGTTCCAAGATAGATAACAGATCCACTACTGCTCTTGTGTTTTTATTGGTGGAAATTTGGTCTCATGGAAAAGTAAGAAGCAAACTGTTGTGTCCCGATCTAGTGCAGAATCGGAATATAGGGCTATGGCCCAGTCTGTGTGTGAAGTAATATGGATATATCGACTTTTTGAGAAGTTGGTCTTATGGCCTCTTTGCCAGCAAAATTGTGGTGTGATAACCAAGCCGCTCTGCATATTGCTTCTAATCCCGTATTTCATGAACGAACTAAGCACATTGAAATTGACTGTCATTTCATTCGTGAGAAAATACAGCAAGGTTTAATTTCTACAGGATATGTGAAGACTGGAGAGCAACTAGGAGATGTTTTCACTAAAACTTTGAATGGGGTTTGGATTGATTATATTTGTAACAAGCTGGGCATGATTAACATCTATGCTCCATCTTGAGGGGGAGTGTTGTAGATTGTTGTAGATAATCATACAAAATCTTACAGATATTGCATGATTAAGTGAATAAATCTATAATAGGATATTAGGATTGTAATCAATACATAATAGGAACAAATCTGTAAAATAGGAAGTTAGATTTTTTATTTCCTATATTAGATTATTTATTTCCTAGATTAACTCTTTATTTTCCTTATATATTGATATATAATTTGTCAATGCAATACATAAGAAAATTACAATCAGTTCTCTGTTTGTAACAGTGTCCAATGGCAGAAGCCAAGTCGGCAGGTGTTTGGCCCGAAGGATACTTGGGAGTTGGATCAGACAGCGCTCCAGCAACTGCACCAAGAGAGATGAGAGAAGCAACTGTACGCTCTCTGGTATTAAAAAAAAAAAAGAAAAAGAAAAAATTCTTGTAAGAAGATGCTAAAAAGAAAATAAAGTAGTTCACAAAATGATACTAAAAAGGTGCAAGAGAAATTATTCTAAGACCTACCCCTTAATTCTTCTTTAAGGACATGATATGATGTATAAATATGAAAAACGTTTCTACTAGCTTTACTGATATAGTCACTTCAACCAATAAACTCTATGCAGCCGAAGTCAAAATTTCCAACTTCTGTCTAATATTATCATATGTTAGACCAGTTAACCACTTTCTTTTCAAAGCCTCTATTATTAGTTGACAATTTTTTTACTTCAAGATTCAGTTAAACTAGGTGCCAAACCCATTCCCCTAATATGCTGTTTCTGCACTGAAAGGCAGGCCAGGAAGAAGTAAAACATATAGGAAGAAATTACTAGAGGCAAACTCAAAAGAAACAAGAAAGAAAATTTTTAACGGTGTTCACCCGCCACAATATGCCGCCCAATGAAGTGCTGTCCATCCATTTTCATCAAGGAAGCTGATATTTGCACCTGCCAAAACTGTGGGTTCTAGGGCCCAATCATAGCCAAGAGCAGCTGCAAAATGTAGCACACCTTGGCCATCTTGATCTAAAACACTAGGGCCTTTTCCACCTTCAGCTACCTTCTGCAAGAGCCATACATGCAACTTTTCCTTCAGAAGCTTCTCTTTAGCCTAACCTTTACATCTCGATAGTGGACAAGAACTATGTGTGAGAGTTCCCTGCATAGTCATCAATTCAGTAAGAAGAAAAAGAACAAGCCCAACAAAACTTCCTTGAAAAAAGAAATAGGAAAAAGTAAAATTATTTCAAGCATGCAATTCCAAATCAATAAAAAGTCACAGCCAAAGATGAAACCATTACTGAGTTAAGAAACACCTCTGGCAGAAAGAGATAGAAATATCTATAAGAACAGAAATTGCACACGCTTACCCGTTGTGTGTGTGAGAGAGACGGAGAATTTAAAGCACATGATCTTAAAAAAAATCTGAAATTTCTAGCATATTTTAAGTACAAAGCAATTTATGATGTTCATAAAACTTGCATTTCTTTGGGGCTATTGAGTACACAACACAGCAGTAGTTAGTTGAAGACAAATACTAATGAAATTTCAAAGACTTACTCTTCCAGCATCCAGTAACTGCGTCTTTGGAAACTTTCATTTTCTTCTCCACAGGCATAATAGCAATGCAACACATCAATACTTCCTGCCTGAAAGAATTTACACTTATTCGGTATTAGTTATTTGAAAGCACAATGAAAATTTTCATAAACAAATCTTATGCCAGCATGTACACCACAAGATAAACTTACCTGCACACAATCTGCATTATTAAAGATTTCCTTAATTTAGAGTGGAGCTGACAAACTTAAAAAAATCAATCAATTAATTTGGTACTCACCTTGAGCCTCTCATGAGCCTCCCTTACTGTCTTCCCGTCCTTTTTCTTCCTCCAGTTATGGCCATCTTTTCTAAAGTATCTAAGCACCTTCCGATCAAAAAGAAAAAGTAAACCACCTGAAAGCAGAAATGTAAGTCAAGCCAAGATGTTTTTGTGAGCAAACATAAAATACTAGTTAGATGATCAAAGAGTGCCCTGGCATTACTGGTGATGATGCCTTACAAGCTGTTAAAACAAAATACACTACATGTTACTTAGTTACCATCTTCACAGTTTAAGTACAACCTTTTGATATTTAAAATAATGAGTTTCATTGGGTACCTAATTGATACTAACAAAGGAAGGAAATGGATATATGAATTCAAATACAGTAGTTCTACTGCTCTTGAAGACGTAAATAGTTGAAAATTCAAACAACTGACAATAGAATTCAATCAAAGATACAAAGCTTAAAAGACATCCTAAGAGATCACAAACCAACTACTTTTCAATTTAGAGTGAATTTGAATACAATAACTTTGAAGCAAATTAAAACACCTAAAGGGTACAAATTAAACCATTAGAACAGGTCCAATGACTAAATATTCAATTCAAGTTCATACAGTATCAAACAAATCACAACCCTCCAAACATGAAGCTGCAACAGTAAAAACGAACGATTTGATTTTTATACTTCTGAAGTTCAAAGCACTAAAACCCCACTTGATCAAAGTGACTAAACGACAAAACCCAAAAACCTTATTAACACTTGTATGATAACGATTCAATCAAAAAAAGCAAAACACATACTTGCAGGCAAGTTAGGAGGCCCAGGAGCAATACGAAACTTATTATAATTTTTCAGGATTTCACAAATTTCAGCTGGACAAAGCCATCGATGTTGAGCTTCTATAAGCAATTGCTCGATATCTGCAACCCCATCAATTCACTAATCAGCTTAATGAAAAGTTAAACACCAATTCACCTAACTCAAATCAATCAAAAGAGTGAGTTAAAGTTCGATTATTACCGAGTTGATTGCCAAGAGCGACCCTTCTGGTCTCTGCCATTGAAGATTTGGTGATGTTCGAAAAGCAAGCAACTTTTAGTCGAGCGTCATGATTATCAGAAAGTGAGGGGTGTTTGAAGTGATTTACATCACGGAAGCTGATATTTGCACCTGCCAAAACTGTGGGTTCTAGGGCCCAATCATAGCCAAGAGCAGCTGCAAAATGTAGCACACCTTGGCCATCTTGATCTAAAACACTAGGGCCTTTTCCACCTTCAGCTACCTTCTGCAAGAGCCATACATGCAACTTTTCCTTCAGAAGCTTCTCTTTAGCCTTTTCTAATGAAAATTTCTCCTCTGAAGTAAGTTTTAACATCTCGTCCCAATCATCATTGTCCTCTTTCAGCAATGAACTAATTTTACTGCTCAATTCAGATAATTCATTTAGTTTGCTAGGATCATAATTTGGAGTACTGATGGAATTTAGACACAATAACTTTCCAAATCGCATATGGAGACTTTCCCTTGTGATGTTACCACTATTATCAGCAAGATCCACATCTCGGACATTGCTTTCTCGATATTCAAATTCTTGCAGTTCACTACATGCTAACCTATTAGAACATGTAACATAAAATGGAACCCTCCCGGCCTTCTGTGCAGGAGCATGGCAACGAAGTACACCAGCAGCTAAAATTTCTGCTGGAACTTCAACTTCCCCAAACATACATGACCAATTATTATTTTCTGCCTCCTGTTGACTCATCAAGAATCTTCCCGTGATCAGGACCTGAATAAGGAATACAAAAATAAAGAAAAAGAAACTAAAAGTTAAAAAAATGTATTTACTAAATATTACTTGAGCAGGGAAGTTCAGCTTCTAACTAAAGCACTTAGTGAATATTCCGTCCATGTTAAAATAACTGAAACATCTAATGCTTAGCTGACGATATTATGCATATTGAATAATAAACAGAATTATACCTTGATTTCGGAGCCCACATATACCCAGTTGGGTGAATAATCAATAATACTGTACAGCTGGTCTTGGGAGACGGAAGGACCCAGCATATAGGTATCCAAGCGTACTTGAGGGGGAATGCTGGAATCCTCAATTCCATTTTCATTTGCTATTGTGTCCCAATAAACCCTGGAAATGGACTGCATATGCAACTCTTTTACTTCTCCAAGTTCTTTACTCATCCAGCGATTGAAACTATCAGTCTTCTTCTGACCTTCATCATCTAGAGAACCATCAAACAAATGTTGTTTTGAAGAAGATGAAAAGAGGGATTTCCCTTGTATGGCCGAATTGCTCTCTCGATCTAACCGCAAACGATGTGCACGATCTGTGTTTGACAGCTCTATTAGGCGATCATTCTCATTACCTTGCTCATGAGACCTTGATGTAACATTATGTGCTGAGTCTGAAGCCAACTTCTGATCCATAGGCCAGGCGGATAGAAGTGAAGAATCATTCTCAGATGTCTGTTGACAAGACAAATTAAAGCCTGACCATGATGAATTAAAAAGAACACGAATTCTACAATCTCTGGTATGATGCATCATGACACTTGTATATATGTTAAAGGTTTAAGGATTATTTAAAGATGATTTTAAACCAACAATTGCTTATACGATCAGAATTAATGACTTGACACAAACCAACATAACCACCAATGAGTATCAAGTAAGTTATTATATCCCCATAGAAAGGAAAACATAACACAACCATGGTTAATTTTTAGGTAAGCAAACTGCAGGGTACTTTACTTCATAAAGTTAAAAAGGAAGAGATGACCAAGTAACCTGAGACAAATTATGCACAAATGCCAAATCACTAATTTACACAACTTAAATATTTATAGCTCATAAAACCTCATCAAACTGAAGTTCTAATGCGATAAATAAACAAAAGTCGTAACAATCCTGAAACATCAAAACTAAGAAACATAATGTGATATCACTAGCATGCTAACGCAATTTAAGATGAGAAAACGTATATATGTGAGGGTGGACAAGAACTATGTCCTATATATATTATATATATATTCTTGGTCCTCAAAACTTGTTACATCTTAAATATCCAGCTATCCCTTTCTAGAGTCAGATTAACTTCAACCCAAAGAATCTATTCTTACCACGTCAATGGAAGTCAGAATAGCAAATCCAAAAACAGAATCCTAAAAGATGAATGACTTTACAAACTAAAATAAGGTTTCAAAAATAAAGAAATACCCAAATTGCAGACTTCTATTCAAACAACTCAATTTCACTTGTAACTTGTATGAACAATTGCTTCCTAGAATTTCTACCCACATTGAAATCATAGCAAAAAAAGAAAAAAGTTTGTAAGATTATATATAAGCTTTTGATGCCAATAATATAAACCTACAAGGTACATCATATTCTACCTGCCAATCCCGGGCCGGTAGGTGACTCCCAAACTCATGCCGTTCACCAAAGCTCCAATTTTTGGTAAAAAGCTGTCCCGGTAATTCATGCTCTTGTTGAGGAATGTTTCCCATGGTGTCAGGTTGAGTTGATGAAAACGATGTGTGAAAAGGCAGTGATCCAACATCAGAAGCACAATTTTCCAAGACATCCTCCCATGACTGGAGTTCAAGGTTTTTCCAGAGGTCATATGTTAACCCAGCATCACTACTATCCTTACTTTTATCTGCTTGACTAAGTGAACTAAAATCTGTCCCTGGAACATCTGAGCACTTTCCTTGGTAATCATCTATTAACAACAGAGTATGACAATAAAATTGGCATGTCAGCTCACACAAGAACCAACTAAATAACAGACATGTTAACCAGAATGTAATCTTACTAAAATGAAAATGTGAAAACTGATTTACTTTTAAATGGTGCAGGGTAATAAGGATCTGAGAATCCAGCATCAATATTCTCTATTACAGGGTGCTGCAAATCAAGAGAAGAGCGGAATCTGGAACTTTTTTGGTTATTATACACTGCATCAGATATCATCTTTCGTATGATTATGAAAATTTTCGAGGCATTCTTCCTTAAAAAGCAATCTTATAGAAGACATTCATGATCAATTGAGAGCTAAGACATAAAAAGATTTAAGAAATGCACCTGATTCAGCATTCTCAAATTCTGATGCCTGAGCACTGGTCAGGCTTGTTGTCTCTGTAGTTTGTGAAGGTAAATGGTAATTGTTGGGATAGAAACTGGAAGACATAGAACCTTCTATCTCAGAACTGGGTATAGTTTTTTCGATTTCTTGGGAATAAGGAGTAGTTTCTTCAGTCGCTTTAATGCAGTTATAACTTGTCCTATTTCCCTGATTATTCAAGCAAAAAAAAAAAAATAGTGAGACTTGAAATATAAGATAAGTGAAATAGAGTTGCAGTAATAATGCCATTGAACATGACATATCATGGGACAATCTGCAAGGATCATGAGTGCAAAAATTTCAAAATATGGTCTACACGTCAAGTAAATCAAAATGATCAATATCTTGACTGCAAAAGCCTGAAGTAAGATCAGGCGCTGAGTCTGAATACAACTTCTGTTCCATATGGCGCTTGGATAAATGTGAAGAATCATTTTTAGATGTCTATTTACAATGAAAATTAAAGTCTGAATAAAATCAAACAAAAAAGAAACCATAAATTTGATAATAGCATTTACTGAATATTACTGCATAAGGGAAATAAAGTTTCACTCTGACAACTTGGTTAATTTTCCTGCCTGTATTGAATAGTTGAGATGCCGAGAGCTTAGTTGACATATTGCAATCAAATTGGAACATTAATTTTAGTATACCTCAGTTTCTGAGCCCACACATGCCCGATTTGTAGTGAAATCAATAATGTCACATAGCTGGTCTTCAGAGAGAGAAGAATTTGGCATAGAGGTATCCAAGTGCGGTTGAGTAGGAATGCTAGAACCATCAGTCCTATTCACAGTATCAACTGTCTCCCGGTAGGCCTCAGAACTGAACTGAACATCAGCACCTGCAAGTTCCTCACTCATCAAGCCATAGGAACTTTCAATCTTCCTCAAACCCTCCCCCCTTAGTGAACAGTCTAATAAATGTTGTCCTATAGCATCGGAGTAGATGGATTTTCCCTCTGCAGTTGAAATTCTTTCTGAATCTGATTGCAAAATGTCTGCATGTTCTGCATTTGGAAGCTGTCTCTGAACATCATTTTGATTGTGCGGATGTGCACAGGAAGGGACCAAGGAATCAAGTAAATCAACACAATCGCTGTCTTGCTCACAAAACTTTGAAGTAAGACCTTGATCCAAGTCTGAATATGTGAAACATTTGCTAGCAGAATCATTTTCAAATGTCTGTCGACAGGAAAAATTAAAGTCTGAAAATATAATTGAACTTAAGTAGATAAAGAAATGTGATGTATCAAGACAGCACAAGGATTTCTCAGTCCTAACAGCTTCCAAAGTATCTACTCTTGCACCGTATTGTAATTACAAATAAAAAACCCAAAAGATACTGTAGAATGAACTTCATGAATCTTTTTCTATTTTAAACAGTTTCTACCAACCTTGAAACTATGGCAAAAGAAGAGCTATATGATATTGTACCTGCCACTCCCCAAGAAACTGCAGGTGACTCACAAACTCCTCAGATTCACCAACGCTTTTGGCAACAAGCTGTTCCGAAATTCCATGTCCTTGTTCAGGAATGTTTCCTATGGTTTCTGTCTGAGTTGATGAAAATGATGGGTGAGAAGGCAGAGATCCAACATTGAGATCACATTTTTCCACGATATATTCCTGTGGCTGGAAGTTAGGAACTTTCTGGGGCTGGCACAAAAAGATAACATGGCATAAAACCATCAAATGTGCATTCTCAAGTATCAGTATATTCTGTCTAAGCCATACAAGATTTGCAGAAGGCACAAGGCAAGCAAGGAAAAGGCTCGGCTGCCAATTCATGAATTTTTTAGCAACATGGAAAAATATAAGATGCTGAGAGATAAATTATAGTGGATTACAGGTTTCTAAGTATTAGAGTTGTCGACCACTTCAGCATTAATGGGTTACGCAGACACATTCGGGAGTCCACTTCAATAGGTTTACATACTAGGTTTTGGTCTTTTAAACCTAGCACATAAACAAACTTTTCTCTTATAATGAGTTATAGCAAACAATAGGGCAAAATTCATCATTGTTAGCGAGAGAGATGAGACAAAATTGAAATAATATTGACTCTACTAGACGTAACCTGTTAATTGGGTGAACCAGGGTAAATCATGCGTTTTCTTCTTTCTCTTTACTATTTGTGTTTGCCTGTTTTCTGTTTAGTTTGTTTTTTGTATATCTCTATTTCGTTCATACATTTGAAGTAATATAAAGATGGCATAATGAGCACAGAATATAAAGAGATAATTGTCTCTAACCTTTACATCTCGATAGTGGACAAGAACTACGTTTGAAAACTCCCTGCAATAGTCAATAGGGTCAATTAAATAAGATATCACAGCAGAATTTAACAGAAACTGAACATTTGTGATTCCGCAACTGGTTTAAGGGGTGTTCACATTTTTGCATTCATTTTGGTAGTAATACTAATTACACAACCCCACAGCATCTCATTTCTAGCACAAATAGCTAGCTCTGCCTATGAAATCAACAAACATAAGCTTCATTGAGAAGCAGAGTTGCTAATGTAATGTAAGTGAACACCAGCAATCAAAATCTCAGAGACTTACTCTTGGACCATCCAATAACTTCGTCTTTGAAAGTTTTCATTGTCTTCTCCATGGGCGTAGTAGCATGTCAAGACATTTACACTTCCAGCCTGAAAGATTACACCCCACAACAAAGCTTCATCTTTTGAATATATTTTGAACAAAGAAAACAATTAATTAATTTGGTCACTCACCTTCAGTTTTTCATGAGATTCCTTCAGTGTCTTCCCATTTTTCTTCTTCCTCCACTTATGGCCATCATTTCTAAAGTTTCTCACCACCTTCCGATCAAAAAGAAAAACCGAGCCACCTGAATTCACAAATGTTAATCAAGATTCAAGCCAAGGTTTTGTGACAATAAATTTACAAAAACTATTTGCTAAAATTCTCTCTTTCTATACTTGGCGGCAGGTTAGGAGGCTGAAGAGATATACGAATTTGGTTATAGTTTCGAAGCAGTTCACAAATTTCAGGTGGATGAAGCCACCGATGTTGTGCTTCTAACAGTATCTGCTCAACATCTGCACTCACCATTAATTCAAATCATTCCATTTCTAGAGAGAATTAAAACTAACACAGAATGATTGAAATTGTGTTACCTGGTTGAGCTCCAAGAGAAAAGCGCCTACTCCCAGCCATTAACAGTTTGTTTCAGTTAAAATTAAATGTAAGACCGTTACTTATAGAATAAAATTAGCTTACGGGGACTGAACACTGTTACACTACGCGCCTCCCTTGACTTTGCGCGGTTATTGACCCAGCTATAGCTTACTTTACTTTTAAAGACACTGTTTATAAACGCGTTTTCAATCTACGTACTTTGCTTTTAAAGACACTGTTTATAAACGCGTTTTCAATCTAGGTACTTTAAACAGGTTTTCAATCTACATTTTTAGCCATGGGCGTTTGCCCCAACCCCATGGAGGTCTGGCTTGACTCGGTCTGAATGGGACGGAGAATCCCCAAAAATGTTGGGGATAGGGTTAGGGATGGTCGCCCAAAAATTCTCGACCCAACTCGACCTGTCAATCCCGCCCCCTTGAAGGCCTGCCCTGCCCTGCCCCGCATACTGTTCTTTTATTGAGAATTCTATGTTTTTTTTTCTTTATGGGATTGTATATAAAGTTATAATTAAAATCATGATTTTAACTAAGTAATATATCAAAATTTATGATATTTACTTTTATAATATTTTCTAATACCTGATTCTGGTGGCGTTTGAAAGCTAAAAGATAGAGTTATAATTTTCATGTTTTAGTCGGGATCCAGTTCAACTTGAAAAATTGTTAACAATTTAGCTGAAAGTTACGATAGTGCATAAAAGACAAGTATATTTTTTATTATGTGTTTTTAATTGAAGTATGACTTCTTACCATAATACCCTCACAACCTAAATACTATAAATAGAGGTTCTTAGCAATATTTTAGAGACCTTAGGGTTTTTGAAAACACATTAAGGGAGAAGATGAGATCAAAGGAGAGAGTTTAGCACCATTCATTCAAGAGAAGTTGGCGTGGAATCTTTCTAGAGATAAATCCTTCAAGATTCTAGTTTCAATTTCAATTTACTCTACCTTTATTTTCAGTTTGGAATTTTTGTAACGATGATTTCACAACCAATTTTGATTTTGGTTACTTTGATTATGGAGTAGTTTTCTTTTGTAAGGAGTAGATTCTCTTGAACACCATGTTGACTTGATTTTCAATTTTATTGAAAGTATTCAAAATTTGTATTGTCCTACAAAAATTTATGTTATTTACTTAATGCTTTTGGATTTGATGTTTCTTTAATTATTTAAGGTTTTTATTGAATGATGAATCGGGCGTCGAAATTTGATTAGAAACCTTTTGATTAGAGTTTCATTACGTTCAATTGTTTTATTGACGTAATGATGAACTAGGTGGTGAAATTACTTTAGGTCTTTAGAATAACATAGATTAGGAATTGAATAGAATACTCTGGAGAGATTTATAAAATTCATGTGGCTAACTTAGGTTTTAAGCGGGAGCGAAATCTAACTATTAATGAATTTCACAATTGTGTTAAATTCACGACTTTAGTAATCTTTAGATCAATAAATTTCTGAATCTAATTTTTACATTAAATAGTTGTCAACATTGGTTTAGGTAGAATCGAACCCTTAACATTTTCATTGTATAGTGATCTTTTGTTGTGTTATTTTAGTTGTTTTTATTTTTAGTAATTTCTGATTTTTTGAATTTTAAATTCACATCGCAATTTTCGTCACCTCGAATAATGCTAAGATTACCCAATTTATTTGTTTGTTTAGCATTCAATCTTGGTGGTATTCAACACTTTACTCATCACTTTATTATTTATGGACTAATGTACTTGCTATTGTACGAAAAAGTCACAACAGAATCCATGTCAATCTTGTGAAAGGGACATTTTATTAAAAGGCCAAATCAAGTTCAAATTTAATTAAAAGACCATGTAGTTTGAAAGTGTTAAGTAAATAGCCTTTGTTATTGATTAAAATTAATTAAACATGATTAAGTGGTTAATTAGAATTAATAAAGTATTGTGTAATCTTTTAAAAATTACAATATGTCCCCAAAGAGTTGAAATTCTTGTTAGCAAACCCAAACACCTTCTTCTTCCTCCCGCCATTAACACATCCCTCCCCTGATTGTTGTTTCGTCTACATCTTTTTATTCTTGGACTTCTTATTCTTCCTCCTTCCTATACATCTTCTTCTTCTACCCGCCATTAACGCTATCTTCTTCCTCCGCCATTAACATATTCTTCGCCACAAAATCCTCCTCCTCCTCCTTTTGACATTTCGTCCAGGTATGTGTATCTCCCTTTTCCATTTTATATTTTGATTTGCAAATATTTAATGATGGATGATTTTGATTTTGATTTAGTTTTTTAGGTTGTTGGGTTGTGTTTGATGTAATGCAAGTTGAAATGAGTGAAATTTGTTGAATATTTTCTTGCATTATGGGTAGCAAGGGGTGGTAGCACCGATTGTAGGCAGAGATAACTGAAAATGTATTCTGGATATGATGGATCGCTTAAGTGATCTGGTATGTTAGCATTTGATCGGGTTTACGCAGTGGAAAAACACAGTTTTAAAACAAATAAAAAACTGATCATATGCTTTAATCCCTAATATGGGTATAGATTATGATGTTTACAAGTTGTGCATTACAACAATATGATAAATCCATACAAGGATTCAAAATGCTTACACACGTTTGGAGGCTCCTCCGAATATCTCTAAGTTTGTACATGAACACTGTTCACCGGCTACTGTTCACCGACACAGTTCACGTGATTCTTCGCTAATTGACACTTACAGAAATCTACACGAAGATAATCCACAAAACTCTTGATTATTTTGCTAGAACAATCAAAAGGCTTCAAGAATCAAGAAAGAAGAAAAAGAAAATTTTTCTTTTCACTCAAGAGTGAAACATGAGAGAGAGAGTAAAAAGGGTGGCTAGGGTTTTTAATTTTATTGAATGAATCAAATCCCTCCATATGTTTTAATTTTAAGTTGCACTTATATAGTGCAACAAATAGAACCCTATTCCACTTAGGAATAGTCATGGGCTCTAACCCTAGTACAACCTTACAACCAAACACCCCCTTTATGGTATTTTAATTAATAAATTATTATTATAATTAAAATCAATTAATATATAATAATATATTAACATTTAATTAATAATAATAATTCATTTAAATATATATTTAAATATAATCTCACTAATTTAATTTTAATTTTAAAATTAAATACAGGCAACAACCTCGGCAAATTTAATTGCATTGTGAGATTACCAAAATACTCTTTCATCCTAAAGGACGAAAATACCCTTCTCACAAATTGATTCTTAAATTATTTTCTAAGTGTGTGACCCGTAGGCTCCTCATATATCGGCAGTCTGTAGTATCGCGATTAACACCAATTAATCATCTCGCTATACACAGACGAAGATTGGACCCTAGCAAGGCATCATGGCCACTTAATAGATTCGAATTAAGTGAAACCACAACCTGTCAACAATATGGTTACTGTGCAATCCAATCCTTTCATCATCTGTTATCTTATCAAGATTTAGGTACATAAATAGTATCAACCTCAAATATCCTCAATATGTTTGTATTCAGTTAATGGACTAATGACCGGAAGAATAAATTGGATTGAGTATCAACTCAATCCAATTTATTCTTCCGGTCATTAGTCCATTAACTGAATACAAACATGTTGAGGATATATCCCACCATGGCCATAGATTTAGTGTCATTGCCATTTACTAAATTACCCAATGAGATAACTTCTCCTCTACTCAGGATTGATGAATCCTTTGTCGTCCACCATAGTCTCGATACACTTCTCAATATAGCCAATCACTACCATATTGATAGCTCTGAATAGAACTATGTTGGACTAGTGTCAAACTACACCAATTGGTGTACAAGGCACTCCAGTGATCTCAAGTCTAAGGATCACATGCACCACCATCCATTAGAGGATTTATTCCATAGACACTGGGGATACCATCAATATGGAATCCTCTAGTGGGTCTATCTAGTGACCTTGCCTCTAGCAAGCACCCATGTGTTGCACTAGGTTATCGCAAAGAAACTTGACAAGTGAGATCAGTCACTACCTTTCGACATGATCATTCAACGCTATGATAGTCTTACCGTATTATCTGTGTCCTTGGTTAGAATAACACTGGGGCTACGAACATTTCTAGAATGGCTACCATATGTGATCATAGGGTTCTCACTACCAAGATTTGAAACACTTGATACCCTCATCACGGTTATACCATCCTCAGGACATATATCATTATATATAACTATGATTTACACGATATAGAAGAATTGTCTTGTATTGATAAATAAATATTTATTACAGAATCAATCTTACAATAATTTATTGGCTCTAGGGCACCTACTCTAACATAGTATAATGCAGTAGATTGTAGATCGCTTTAAGCGATCAGGTATATGGCTGAAGATTGCTTAAGCGATCTGTTATAAGTTTGGTATATGACAACAGATCACTTAAGCGATCAGGTAAATGGCAGAAGATCGCTTAAGCGATCAGGCTTATTTATAACAGATCGTTTAAGTGATCCATTATATCGTTTAAACGATCCAGTAAACGATATACCAGATTACTTAAGCGATGCACTAAATCGTTCAAGCGACTCTGCAGATGCTTTTTAAAATCTTTCAACCCTTAATACATCAGTTAACAATATTTGTTTTTTCTTGCATTATAGGTACTTGGCTATTATTAGACATGGGACAAGTTGTTTTGGGTGTTGAATATTTTGGTGAGTGGGTGAAGGAAGAAAGTTGCTGGAAGTGCATTGGGAAGAGCAAAGAAGTTATATCAATTGTTGTGAGCATAGAGGTTAGTTTTAATGAGTTGATTGATGAAATAATTAGAAGAGGTGATTTGAGTTGCTCATGTCATGATATAGTTGTGAAGTATGTTTTAAGCAGAGTTCTTGAACATTATGAGGTACCTCATGTTATATTAAAGTCAGATGAAGGTGTGAAGTTATATATGATTGATGTGGCCAATAATGGTTCGAGGTCGATTTTAAGGGTTTCTTTTGTAGATAAATTGTTGGAAGTTGGTTCAAAGGAAGGGGATAACGAGCAAGTTGGCAAAGAGAATGCTGGTTTTAATTTGAACTACGAGGGCATTAATTTCTTAGTTGAAAAATCAAGAGCGTGCGATGATTTGGGTAGTGAGGAGGACACTGTAGAAGAGGTTGGTCATGTGCGGGAGAATGAAAATATTGAGGAGGAGGACCCCATACATATTCCCGCAGATGTAGAGATTCCTTTAAATACATATTATACAGAAGCTATAGTTTGTGATGAAAAGAACACTATGGTCCTTTATGCAGGCTAAGAGTGAGCAATTGTAAGTAGTAGTAAATCAGCTTATGTTTTTACGAATGAATCATTGCTCATAGGGTATTTATTTGACAAAAAAGAGGAAGTGGTAAGAAAGTTAAAACTTGTTGCTATAAGAGGTAATTTTGAGTTCATCACCAAAAAGTCTAATTCATCGGTTGTGACGGTTGCATGTCGTGACCGAAAGTGCAAGTGGCAAGTTTTTTGTAGAAGGTTGGTGGATTCCAGAAAATTTATTCTTAGCACATATACCTGTGAGCACACATGTGGTTTGAGACATATTTTAGGTGAGTATCGAAAAGCCTCCGCTGATGTTATTGGATAATTTGTCAAAAGTCAGTTCGTTGAAGGGAAAGGTCTATCTCCTAAAGACATTCAGAGACTTGTGCTGCAGTGGTGATGTCTTTGTTAGTTCTTGGAAATCTTTGGAAAGGGAGACGACATGCATAAGATTTTGTGAGGGGCACGTTGAAGCACGGGTACGCAATATTAGAAGCGTACCGTTATATGCTTGAGTTGATAAACTAAGGTAGCAAGACGACTTTGAAGTGGGACAAGAATATGAGGTTTAAATATTTTTTGTTGCTTACAGTTTTGCTACAAGGGATTTTGTAAACATGAGAAATGTGTTGGCTGTTAATGGTTGCTTTTTGACGGAAAAGTATGGAAGTACATTGTTGGTGGCCATTGCACAGGATATCGAGAATCACACGTATCATGTTGCACGGTATGTGGTTGACTCTGAGAATGACAAGTCGTGGACCTAGTTTTTTCAGCAATTACGTACGATAGTGCACGCAGTGACGAGTTGTGCATAATATATGATAGGCACAACTCTATAAAGAAGGAGATTGCCACTATTTACCCTCTCAAGCACATCACAGATTCTGTATGAGGCACCTTGCTGAGAACATAAAACAAAAGTTTAAGTGTGTTGGCCTCCTTTAGACATACTGCATGGTACCTGTTAGGAAATGACCCTCGGTTGCGCAGCGGAAAAAGAAAAATTTTACAACCATGGATCGTTCCTTAGAACCCAAAATCAGGGCATAGAAAACTGCAGTTTATATTCATAGGAATCTGCAGAAAAATAAATCCAAAGGTTTAGATTCATACCCACGTTTGGAGGCTCCACCAATGTTGTCTCTGAATGTGTTTGCTACCAATCCAAGTGTAGGATTGAACCGTAGAGGTCCACACGAAGACAATCAACAAGAACCAAGGAGGGATTTGCTAGATCCTCATTGGCCTTAAGAAATCAAGAAGAAAAAAAAAATGTTTGTTTTTCAATGGAACAGTGAAAGGGGCGTGGGAGAGTGTATGGGGTGTTGTGTTTTCTTTTGTTTCAAAAAGGGCAAAAATGAATTAATTATTAAAACACACAAACACTATTCTTTTTATAGGCAAACCAAGTTGCCCTATTCCCACATGGAATGGGCTTGGGCTCCAACCCAAACACCCCATGTTGCCAAACACTCCCAAATTAGATATTTTATTTATTTCATCATTATTTCAATTAAAAATCAATTAATATATATATTAACATTTAACAATAATGATAATTTATTTAAATATGTGCGAACACACATTCAACCGTAATTTCACTTATTTAATTTTTAACAAATTAAATAAAAGGCTACGACCTCAGCAAATTTAATTACACTGTGAAATTACCAAAATACCCCTTCACCCAAAAAGACGAAAACGCCCTTCTTTCTTCTTGACTCTCAAATTATCTTCTATGTGTGTGACCCATAGGCTCCTCATCATACCGGTAGTGTATAGTATCTCGATTAACACCAATTAATCGCCTCACTAATACACAGACCAAGATTGGTCCCCTAGCAAGGCATCATGGCCACCCGATAGATTCGGATTCAGCAAAGTAGCTACCTGTCAACAATATGGTTACCGTACAATTCAATCCTTTCATCATACGTTATCTCGACGAGACGAAGGCATATAAATAGTGTCAACCTTCGGTTACTCTCGATATTATATATTCAGTTTCTGGACTAATGACCGTATTATAATCTGGATAGAGCAACAACTCAATCCCACTGTGGCCCAAAGTTTTAGTGTCATTGCCATATACGGAATTGCGCCGTGAGATAACTTCTCCCGTACCCGGAGTGATGAATCCTTTGTCAATCCACCATAGTCTTGATACACTCCTTAATACAGCCAATCACCACCGTACTGATAGCTCTTAATAGAACTGCGTTAGGCTAGTGTCAAATTGTACCAATCGGTGTACAAGGCACTCCGGTGATCTCAAGTCTAAGGATCACATGCACCATTCATTAGAGGATTTGTTCCATAGACACTAGGGTTACCATCCATATGGAATCCTCTGGTGGATCAGTCTAGTGAACTTGCTGCGGTATATCCGCCTACAACAAGCACCCATGTGTTGCACCAGGTTGTCACCAAACAACCTTGACAAGTGAGATCAGTCACTGCCTTTCGACAGGGTCATTCAACACTATGATAGCCTTACGTATTATCTGTGCCCTAACTTCAGAATAATACTGGGGTTACGGACGTTTCTAGAATCACCACCATATGTGCTCATAGGGTTCTCACTATCAAGATTTGAAACACTTGATACCCTCGTCACGGTTCTACCATTCTAAGGACATATATCAATACATATTGCAATAATAATGATTTACGCGATATAGAATAAAATGCCTTTTATTATTGATTAATGAACATTATTACAAAGAGTCAATTCTACAATAATTGATTGGCTCTAGGGCATCTACTCTAACAGTATCAAAAGCTGAAAAATTATTGCGAGAACCTATGAAACTGTCAAATGCACAGTTTGTTTATCCTCTTAATGCTAAAGAGTTTACCGTGTGCGGCTATAGTCTGGATGCCCTAGTTAACTTCTTAGTAAAACTTGTAGTTATAAAGTGTTTGACATTCAACGTTTACCTTGTCCTTATGCACTAGCAGCACTAAAACACCAATAGAAGCTGGATTCTGGTTCAAGAATTTACATGAAACTTTGCTCCCCTCTCTATATGGCAAATTACTACATGCTCTTATTCGGAAACAATATATCCAGTTCCTCCAGAAGAGTAGTGGGTGGTGCCCCGAGTTGGTTCATATTATCATCTATCCTCCATTCAAGAAGACAAAAAGGAGGAGAAAAAGAGGGTTAAGCGTATTCCATCAGCCTCCGAGGTTCCTCGGAGGATGAATAAATGCTCAATTTGCAAGCAAGCTGGCCACAAGAGAAGCAGTTGCTAGAATCGATCACATGCAAATCCAGAAAATTAGGTTCGAAGAAGGATGAAAATGAGAGAGTTGCCAAGGCCAACCATTGAAAAGTTGTTGTTTTCAAATTTTTATGTTTTAAATTTTATTGTTACCTTGAATAAATCATATTTTATAACGTATTAAATCAAATTAATTATTGTTCATTTTCATCAATTTTAAAAAGGGTTTAAGTTATTAAAATTTTGCATATTACCTCTAAACAACATTGATAGTTGCCCAAAGAAGCAAGACGAGTAAAATAAATATTATCAACATCATTGTCGTATCAAGACAATCAATCAATCAATTTACCGAATTAGTCATGAGTGTGGCATGTTAGTAGAAACGTACCTCATTTGACAAATATTGATGTTTATGATTGAATATAAAGCTAGCCATAATACAAAATATAATTTCTCACTCAAACGTGCATAATATCAAAAGATCGGCGAGATAAGAAGAAAAAATGGCCTTGGTCGCTTAAGCGATTATGAATCGCTTAAGCGACCAAGACCAAAAGTGAAGAATCGTTTAAGCGCCCCAGGGCAAAAGCGAAGAATCGCTTAAGCGATTGTGCATCTAGGAAGATCTTGATTTTACCTCGGACTTGATCGCTTAACCGATCCAAAATTGCTTAATTGACCAAGGGTAAAAGTGAAGAATTGCTTAAGAGAGAGCATAAATCTCTTAAACGATCGTGCATTTGGACATATCTTGATTTTGCCTCGGACTTCATCGCTGGATCGCTTAAGGGACCAAGGGTAAAAGCAAAAATTGCTTAAGCGAGGCCATAAATTGCTTAAGCGATCGTGCATCTGGGCACGTATTGATTATACCTTCTACATGATCGCTTAAGCGATTATTGATTGCTTAAGTGACCAAGGTAAAAGTGAAGCATCGCTTAAGTGATCTTGATCCTCGCTTGTATGTGATCGCTTAAGCAACTAAGTCTGAATATACTGGAGAGCTTAAGAGAGACCTAGGATCGCTTAAGCAATCCACTGTAGTCAGATAACCTTTATTCTACCTTTGACAATATCACGTAAGCGATTTATTATTGTTTAAGCGACTAAGGCTAAATAGATAGGATCTCTTAAGCAAAACCATATATCGCTTAAGCGACCAAGGCTAAATAGATGGGATCGCTTAAGCGATTAAGGGTAATTTACTTTGGTACTTTAAAAACATTCTATACTTTAATATTTATTTTCCAAGATTATGTACCATGTTTAATATAGACGTAAAAGAACTAATTTAATTAAAATATAATTTTGAAAAAAAATCTTTTGAAAAAAAATCGATTAAGTGATATAAATAATCAAATCAATTGACACAAGACAGATCATGGTCCACTGAACTAATCGTATAGTCAAAATTGAAGTTTATTTCAATCTAATCATTCTCAAATATATTATCCATATTTATGAAATCAGGTACGTTTCTACTAACGTGTCACGCTAGTGCGCTATGACATTCATTCATATATCATATGGTTGTAACTTTAATAAGTGTTGATGGAATTAGGTTGCAAATAATCCTTCTCAATTGTCCTTAATAAGTGTTACTAACCGATGTCACGTAACATTAACTTTAATAAGTATATGATGTTGTGAACATCTAAAGTTCACATTAACGTCACTCAATATGGGACAATCTATTCCAAAAAAAATAATAATAATAAAAGGAATCACTTAAGCGATCTAGTGTTGATAAGCTTTCATCGCTTAAGCGATAGTGTTAATCGCTTAAGTGATCTTGTGAAAGGCAATAAAAAATAATCCGAATACACTGGATCACTTAAGAGATTTCATTTCTCGCTTAAGCGATCCTGTGTTTTTAGGCTTAGTCGCTTAAGCGATTTGGTACCATCGCTTAAGCGATCACGTACAAGCAAGACTTAAGATCACTTAAGTGATGCTTCACTTTTACCCTTGGTCGCTTAAGTGATAATGTCCAAGGTAGAATCAATACCTGCCAAGATGCACAATCGGTTAAGCGATTTATTTTCTTGCTTAAGCAATTCTTCGCTTTTACCCTTGATCGCTTAAGCGATCAAGTTCGAGGCAGAATCAAGGTCTATCCAGATGCATGATCGCTTAAGTGATTTATTTTCTTGCTTAAGCGATTATTCACTTTTACCTTTGGTCGCTTAAGCAATATCAAATCACTTAAGCGATCAATTCTGAGGCAGAATCAAGATCTGCCAGATGCATGATCGGTTAAGTGATTTATGGTATTTTTTTCTTTTACCCTTGGTCGCTTAAGCAATCAAGTCCGAGGTAGAATCAAGATCTACCTAGATGCACTATCGCTTAAGCGATTTATGGTCTCGCTTAAGTGATTCTTCGCTTTTACCCTTGGTCGTTTAAGCAATCAAGTCCCTGACAGTATAAACATCTGTCCAGGTGCACGATCGCTTAAACAATTTATTGTCTCGCTTAAGCGGTCATTTATAGAAAACTCTTTGTCATTTAAGCGATATATGTAGTTGCTTATATATTGCTTAAGCGATCATGGGCAATACATATTTTTTCCAGCTTTTCTCCTGAATTTTGACAAACTAAAATCACCATCACATATTAAGTCCATATTTTCTCCTGAATTTGACAACCTAATTGCATCAACACATCAATGCCATGTAATAAGAATACTAAATAAACTCAAAGTCAAAAGAGGGAGAGAAATATTGAATTGCTTTTGTATTAATCTGAAATGTGTCAATTACATTCAATGAAAACATTATATACAACAAATAAATCTCCTATATACACTGAAAACAAAAACAGGGCCGGCAGCCTCCATCTCCCCTTCATCATTCTCTTCAGCCACTTCCCTATCCTCCAAAATTATACGGCACACCTTCAGCATTAACACCACAACCCAAGTATCAACAGCCTGACACCTAACAACACCAGCTAATCCAATTATTCAAGACAACCCTATAAGACAACATCACATAAACTACAAAATTCTAAGCCCAACTTCCATACCTTTTAATGACAGCATCAACAATGACTTGGATTGGGTTCTGGTCAGTGAAAAGGGATCCATATGCCCATGGAGGCACTTAACTGCCCAGTGCTCCCCACAGTTGCTGATTGTTTCATCATTCAAGCCGTCCATCGGGTGTTGGTCATGTCAAACTCAATATATTTCAGTGCATATGCCCCAAAATCAGCACCACAATAGGAGGAAGACATTAGCATTAGAATCAACTTATAGAACAATTGTATTATATAAGTTTTATACAAAATTTACATTAAGTCATTTGTAGGATAAGAAGGTGCTTGAGTGGCCACTTTCCCATTAGTGCTTCATCACCGAAGTGCTGAAACATCTTGTTGTCACGCAACAGCTATGAGAACAATATGCACAGTGGCTCCAACTTCGTCTCCAACTGCCTCTCTTTACAAATACTTGGTTTGTAGTCAAGGATCTTTAGCAAGCCCTCATCTAAAAGCACGATGATGGTTATCTAGTGCATATCCTTGATGTTGATGATGCTATATACTCTTTTAACCTTTGCCCAATTGTGGTCATGTTTGGGTCTTTCCCCCCGTACATACTGCATGATCATGCCATCAAACTGAAAATCATTAGGGATGCCGTCAAAGTCATCTGTGGCGTATCTTTTTCGCTTGCCTCCTTTTGCTGCACCTTTACCAATGGCCTTTTTCATTAAGGTGGCATATGTTCTTACTAGCATTTGGCCAAAGGCCACATCGGTGATGGCATAACTAGGATACAATATATCACCATTACTGCTCTGTTGTAGCCTCATAATGCCAGTGCCTAATCGATGTGCTACATCAAATAAAAATAACATGATAAGTATAAAATACCTCATGGAAAACATAAGGAAAAATAAGGAAAATAAGGGAAAATAACTCACCGAGTTGTCAAGCCACCTGCCCATCGTCAACATCTTTTCAAACCACTCCTAGGGATAATCCCCGGTCATGCACTTCACATAGGCATCACTTCTAGATTCATTGTAATAGGCATAGAAGAGTTTTTTCTTTTCCTCCTCTATTGGCCTATACAAATCGACCTTTAACTCCTCCGCTTTCACTTGCCCACTTCCTCCCCCTTCCTCCATTTGCATAGCCCTACTTTCTTTGCGTCCCGCCTTACCTTCCTTTATTATCACTTCCCCACTTTCTCCAACAGCCTCTTTAACCTCCTCCATTTTTGCTTCTCCACTTTCGTGAACTTCCTTAATTTTTTTCTTTATTTTCCTCTTCTTTCTATACGTTACCACGGTGTAAGGAGATTTGACAAACTTACTCTTTCGGCTCTCTCTTCTCAACTCAGGTTGCACTTCAACCGCTTTCAATACTCCACCAACTTCCTCATCCACCCAACCAACGTTCTCTACCACCTTATCAACTTTCTCCTCCACCCTTTTCATCCTCTTCTATCTTCTCAAACCTCTCATAAATGGTTGTTGTAAAACTCTCAAATAGATTGTTTATGAGGTAAACCACCTCGTTCTCCCGACCACGATGCCTCGACAAAGCGGTACTTGTTGTACCGGTTTTCCAATTGGGTGGAGGCGTATGAACCTCTTCATCCTCGTCCTCCTCCCTCCCACCGATTGGGGCTTCATCATTCTCGGCGTCAACAACATTCTCAAGCAGTGGCCCTACAACTGCACTCACATGCGTGACCCCTTCTAAGTCCTGCATTAGGTGGCCTATCCCTTCATCTGCTTCATCCTTCAGTGCTTTGAAGGATGTAACATACTCCTCTCCCGCTTCATCCCTAGTAGCGGTGAGGAAAGGACAGATGACTCCCTGCAATAAGAAAAAAATTAATCAAATTTAAGCCATATTTAAAAGCAAATGTATATTCAAAAGCTTAATCCTTTAATCTTACCCGAGTCGCTTGAATTTCCATGTCTATTTTATCGTAATCCCAATGGGTACACTTCTTGATATGCCACCGCAACATCTTAGGAAATTGTGGTCGCTCATCCGAAGTCTTCATCCTCCATTAGCCAGGACAGGAACGACCTCATACATATAAGATTACATTGTAAAAAAACAGTCTATATCATAATTAAAACACATATAATACAAAAAATATAACAAAAAGCTATTAATATTAACTGCATTGCCCATGGGAAGCCAAACAATTTGTACGTGCTTGGTTTATTCTTCTTGACAGATTGTCGCTGCTTTAACGCTATGTCTTTTCCTTGCAGAGAGTCCATGGTTAGCTGAAATGATACCCGTCCCCACTGATAAGCATTAAAGAAGTTCATGTTGCTTGCAAACTTCACCTAATGCATATTAACGGCTTTTGTTGAGTTAGAAGCCATTAGGATCAAATGCACGAACCATACCAGACACATATTAAACCTCTCTGAAGAGGTATACACGTTCTTCTAACCTCTCCTCTAAATCGCATCCCATAATAGACGCCTTCTCACCTAAAATCTTTTTAGCCAAGTTATTGGCTGCCCTACTTTTCTTTATTATCTCTTGCTCTACTGTATCTAGAAATTCCCCACATCTTAAACCTGTCATCAGGGCATATTCCATGATCCCAAAATGTAATAGCTTTCCATCCACCACGAACCACATTTTTTTTTTTGGCTTTTAACTGAGTGTAGCAACATAAAATGCAATCTCTGGCCCCAGAAAGCCTTTTTCCAATTTTCTTCGATGTTCACAAAATGACCAAAATAACTCTCTTTGAATCAGTCTAAACCCTTCTTCTGTTCCCGTAAAATATCAAATTTTCTTTTAAAAACTTGCCAACTCGACCTAACTGTCACTCTTGTAGGGAAGTACAGTATCTTATCACTTACAACCTCCAACCCATAGTCTTTATAATTTACGCTTTAAAAAATATGCACAATCGATATGAACTAAATAGCAAAAAAAAAAAAAAAAAAAATCAAAACAACTTATAGGCTGCCAATTTGGGGGATATGGGCTTTGAAGGCATCGGGGAGTGGGTGTTTTTGGCCTCGAGAGGACCGGGGAAGCAAATGCAAGCCCTATAGAGGCTGTTGTGGTAGTTTCCATGAGATTGGAGGGCTGAGGATGGCAGAAGGTGGCATAATAGAGGGGTTGGAGGGCTGCCCTACATATTGCAGGACTGGCCCGCATGGCGCGCCTCCCTATTCCGCCATCTCCTGCCATCCCCAGCCCACCAACCTCCCATAAACAACCTCCCTACGGCCTCCCTTACCTTTCGCCATCCTCTGGAACCCAAACAAAGCTACTCCACCAATGCCTGCCAATTGCTCGACAAAACGCCACAACCGCTATAACAATAAAACAAACTACGTCTCCCCCAAATTCGCATAAATCAATCAATTTTCTCATCCAATTCAAAAAAACAAGTAAAAAACATACCCTTTCTTCACCGGCATCTTCCTCCTTGCCTGAATTCTGGTCGGCATCCTCTTCTCAGAATCGTTTTCTGATTCTTATCTCTTTGCATGTGCCGCTATCGTCTCCTCGACCTCTAGACCACCTTCACTCATCGGATGATCTACTAGAGCATCTTCTTTGATAGCCTTTGAACTACTAGCACTGCCGAAGTCTAGGATTCAGAGTGGGGTTGAGTTTTCCTCCTCTTTGTTAATGTCAGCCATGGTTTGTATAAGGAAGCTTTAGGATCGAATATTTGCAAGAATTAAGGCATTGTAGTCGCTAGAAATCGCAAAAAAAAAAAAAAAAAAAAGAAGAAGAAGAAGAAATGTGTTCATTGGTCGTTTTTTGGGTATATGGCTCGATTAAGCGATTTTGAAGCGTGGGGGCTCGTTTTCAAATTTCAAAATTTAAACAAACTTTTGTTAATTATGATTTTACTCATATATATTTAAATCTTTTTAGTTTAACCCGTTTTACATGTTTAATGAATCCTAAATATGCCACGTCAGCTTTTCTAAATTGAAAAAAAATTCAAAAATATTTTCAGGTCATTTTTTCAAACGCAAACTTGGGATGTTGGAGAGTTAAATTTCCTCCTTGTGAAAAGCCATAACCCTAGTTGTCTTTTGATGCGAAAACGTGGAGATGACCGACGGGTCAGCTTTGCAGACATTTTTGGGGTCGGCACAGGAATATTCAAGTAATACAGATCATGGGTACATCTTGTTCTATGAGGAGCATCGGTGCTAGTAACAAGGCTGAGCAGAGGAGATTGAGAGGAGAGGAAGGGCTTTGGTTTTATTACAATTATTAGTTACTTTTTTAATCATTCGGACTCGGTTTTTCGTTTTACTGTCGATGTCTATTAATTTTCTTTTGTTTTTTTAACCTGTGAGATGAGCTATGAATGAGAGAGAGATGGAAATGGAAATGGAAAAGGGTTGTGAAAAATCTGTACTTAGGATGTACAGTGGATGGTGGTGGAAGCACACTCTGTCCTTTTGGTTGTTGTTCAACAATAAGAGGAAAAAAAGAGCAGCGCAGTGGATATGGCGTGTGAGATTATCACAGAGACAATTTGTATTCTTCCTGCTTGAGAATGTCAATTTAAAACTAGAAAACTGCAATGCCAAATTGCAATTCGCTCAACTCACTCACTATTACTATAAAGATGGTTCCTACTTGCTAGTATTCATTAATGTATTGATACTGATATCGCAGTAATGTATTAATATGCCACCTGAGATTGATACTGCGTAATTTACATTCAATGTTAAAGGATATTATTAATGATACAAGGCACACCATGTCTAAGATAGCTGATTTTGATACAATTCCTAACTCACACTTCGGCTGTGAAGGAATAATCAGATTAATTGAGATGTTACAACTTTTACGAATGGATATTAATACAATCTTTTTTTTTTACAAGATTATGGAGTGAACCCACATTTTGTCTCACTCAAGCAGTGGGCATGAAAGTGTCATCATCTAATAATGCTTCAATATCTATCAGGTCATCGTCGAAATCTGCTGAAACTTCTGAATTGTTGAGAGCTTTATCCTGCATTAAGAAGAAATAAACATGTTTAATGAAATATGAAGTAGGTCGTATTAGTTATTGTAATTGAATATAATGATCAAAGCATTGAGCTCCTTAAGTTGCCATGTAATTAACATAAAGAAGCCAAAAGTAAATAAGGCTTGAGAAATCTAAAAATCCGTAGTTGTATGTTAAACTATAATGTGGAATTCATACTCTCATGTTTAATTTTTACCATTGTCTTTATAGTAGCGAGACTCATTTGGGGAACAGAAAACCTAAGCAATTCTACCCTACTTTAATCTGGTCCTTCCATCATCAATCATGTAGTTTCCAGGCCTCAAGGCCATTAATCTCCAAAATCCTTTTCATGAAAGAGTGCAAGAGGATACTGTGCAGGTGCATATGTATATATAGTTAACTAGAGAGAGTTCAGTTACCTTTGTTTCTTGGATCTCATTGACAACATTCAGCAGTCTACTGTATTGATCTCTTGCCTCAGGATACTGAACCATGGACTTCACTCTGGCAAGTGCCTTTTGCAACCTTTCTTCTTTCTGCTTTCTGCCTTCTCTCAGAAAATCATAATCATCCTCCTTCGTGGAAGTATCTATCATGCTGGAACTCTCTGTAAGTGCTTCCGACTTAAATCCACGCAAACCACTTCCCTTTCGTCTCCAACGCAAGATAATCTTCTCCACAATTCCTACTGACCAAATTATCTTCTTATAGTTTTTCCTTACTTGGTGGCCTCTAACATGTGCCTATCACACAAAAAGGCATTAGATAAGACTTCACAAATTTGACATTAAATTAAAAAAAAAGAGCTTGTAGTATAGATTTAAAGAGAAGATAAATGCCTAGAAGAACAAGAGCCAGGAAACCATGAGAACTGGAAATGCACCTGAATTTTGACAATTTGCCGCCGAATTGTCAAGAAATCTTTCCTACCCTTCCAACTACGAAATTTATTTTGTATTCTTACTGCAGCAGCATGCACTGGTTCGTCATGATGTCCTGCCTTGTGAGACTTAACTGCAACAAGTGAAAGAGCACGTTCATCTGAAATTCCAAATGCATCTTCCCCATACTCTTTCAACTGCTTTTTCTGAAAGGACTGCACTCGAAACACTTGATGAATACGAGCAGCTGCTTGAGTCGCTTTACAGACTGCAGCTAATGAGTCCTTCATTGACAATCCATATCGTAAGTCCTCATCAGTCATAGGAGCAGGACTTCGATGAGAAACTGTACGAACTGCATTAGCTCCACTAAATTCTGAAGCTTTGCCATCCTTTTGTTCAATTGTAATAGATGAAAGGCGGGAACTCAAATCAGATAAATCAGATTCTGCAAGATAACCGGCAATTCCTTTGTGTCCAATGGCAGAAGCCAAGTCGGCAGGTGTTTGGCCTGAAGGATACTTGGGAGTTGGATCAGACAGTGCTCCAGCAGATGCACCAAGAGAGATAAGAGAAGCAACTGTACGCTCTCTGGTATTAAAAAAAAAAAAAAAAAAAAATTCTTTTAAGAAGATACCAAAAAGAAAATAAAGTAGTTCATAAAATGATACTAAAAAGGTACAAGAGAAATTATTCTAAGAACTAATCCTTAGTTTCTTCTTTAAGGACACGATATGATGTATTAATATGACAAATGTTTCTAATAGCTTTACTGATACAATAATGCTAGACGTACAAAGAGATTTACAAAGATTTATTGTATAAAGTGATGTAGCAGGAGATGAATGAAAGAGTGAATACAAAAAGTCAAAACTCATCATATTCACTCTTCTATTTATCTCTTATCATATCATTTTGTACACGAAATCTTTGTAATTTTCTTTGTACGTCTAGCATTACCCAATATGGTGTCTTCTACAATAAAAGGCAGGACCAGGAAGAAGTAAAACATATAGGAAGAAATTACTAGAGGCAAATTCAAAAGAAACAAGGAAGAAAATATTTAATGGTGTTCACCTGCCACAATATGCCGCCCAATGAAGTGCTGTCCATCCATTTACATCACGGAAGTTGATATTTACACCTGCAAAAACTGTGGGTTCTAGGGCCCAATCATAGCCAAGAGCAGCTGCAAAATGTAGCACACCTTGGCCATCTTGATCTAAAACACTAGGGCCTTTTCCACCTTCAGCCACCTTCTGCAAGAGCCATACATGCAACTTTTCCTTCAGAAGCTTCTGCAGAAGCTTCTCTTTAGCCTTTTCTAATGAAAATTTCTCCTCTGAAGTAAGTTTTAACATCTCGTCCCAATCATCATTGTCCTCTTTCAGCAATGAACTAATTTTACTGCTCAATTCAGATAATTCATTTAGTTTGCTAGGATCATAATTTGAAGTACTGATGGAATTTAGACACAATAACTTTCCAAATCGCATATGGAGACTTTCACTTGTGATGTTACCACTATTATCAGCAAGATCCACATCTTGGACATTGCTTTCTCGATATTCAAATTCTCGCAGTTCACTACATGCTAACCTATTAGAACATGTAACATAAAATGGAACCCTCCCTGCCTTCTGTGCAGGAGTATGGCATCGAAGTACAGCACCAGCTAAAATTTCTGCTGGAACTTCCACTTCCCCAAACATACATGACCAATTATTATTTTCTGCCTCCTGTTGACTCATCAAGAATCTTCCAGTGATCAGGACCTGAATAAGAGTACAAAAATAAAGAAAAAGTAACTACAAGTTAGAAAAACGTATTTACTAAATAGTAAATATTCTTGAGCAGGGAAGTTCAGCTTTAACTCAAGCACGCAGTCAATACTCTGTCCATATTAAATAACTGAGACATCTAATACTTAGTTGACAATATTATGCATATTGAATAATAAACAGAAATATACCTTGATTTCTGAACCCACATATGCCCAGTTGGGTGAAAAATCGATAATACTGTACAGCTGGTCTTGGGAGACGGAAGGACCCAGCATATAGGTATCCAAGCGTACTTGAGGGGGAATACTGGAATCCTCAACTCCATTTTCATTTTCAATTGTGTCCCAATAAGCCTCAGAACTGGACTGCATATGCACCTCTTTTACATCTCCAAGTTCTTTACTCATCCAGCGATTGAAACTATCAGTCTTCTTCAGACCTTCCTCATTGAGAGAACCATCAAACAAATGCTGTTTTAAAGAAGAGGAAAAGAGGGATTTCCCCTGTATGGTTGAATTGCTCTCTGGATCTGATTGCAGAAGATGTTCACGATCAGTTTTTGACAGCTCTATTTGGTGATCATTCTCATTATTTTGTGCTGAGTCTGAAGCCAACTTCTGATCCATGGGCCACTTGGATGAAAGTGAAGAATCATTCTCAGATGTCTGTTCACAAGACAAATTAAAGTCTGAACAAGATGAATTAAAGAGAACACGAATTCTACAATCTGTGGTATGATGCATCATGACACTGGTATATATGTAAAAGGTTTAAGGATTATTTAAAGATGATTTTAAACCAACAATTGCTTATACGATCAGGATTAATGACTTGAACAAACCAACATAACCACCAATGAGTATCACACTACAGTAAAGTTATTATATCACCATAGAAAGGAAAACATAGCACAACCATGGTTAATTTTTAGGCAAGCAAGCCTCTGGGCTCTTTACTTCATAAAGTTAAAAAGGAAGAGATGACCGAGTAACCTAAGACAAATCATGCAATGCCAAAGCACCAATATACACAACTTAAATATTTATAACTCATAAAACTTCATCAAACTGAAGTTCTAAAGCGATAAATAAATGAAAGTCGTAACAATCCTGAAACATCAAATCTAAGAAACATAATGTGATATTACTAGCATGCTAACGCAATTTAAGATGAGAAAACAGATATATATTCTCTGTCTCAAAACTTGTTACATCTTAAATATCCAGCTATCCCTTTCCTGAGCCAGATTAACTTTATCCCAAAGAATCTATTCTTATCAACGTCAATGGGAAGTCAGAATAGCAATTCCAAAAACAGAATCCCAAAAGATGAATGACTTTTACAAACTAAAATAAGGTTTCAAAACTAAAGAAACAACCAAATTGCAAACTTCTATTCAAACACCTCAATTTCACTTGTAACTTGTATGAACCAATGCTTCCTAGAATTTCTACCCACATTGAAATAATAGTAAAAAATAAAAATAAATAAATAAAGTTTGAAATTCATATATAAGCATTTGATGTCAATAATATAAACCTACAAGGTACATCATATTCTACCTGCCAATCCTGGGCTGGTAGGTGACTCCCAAACTCATGCCGTTCACCAAAGCTCCAATTTTTGGTAAGAAGCTGTCCCAGTAATTCATGCTCTTGTTTAGGAATGTTTCCCACGGTGTCAGGTTGACTTGATGAAAATGGTGGGGGAAAAGGCAATGATCCAACACTAGAAGGACAATTTCCCAAGACATCCTCCCATGACTGGAAGTCAAGGTTTTTCCGGAGGTCATATGTTAATCCAGCATCACTACTGTTCCTTACTTTTATCTGCTTGAATAAGTGAACTAAAATCTGTCCCCGGAACATCTGAGAACTTTCCTTGGTAATCATCTATTAACAAAAGAGTATTACAGTAAAATTGGCAAGTTAATCAGAACCATAATCTTACTAAAATGAAAATGAGAAAACTGATTTACTTGTAAATGGTGCAGGGTAATAAGGATCTGAGAATCCAGCATCTATATTCTCAATTACAGGGTGCTGTAAGTCAAGAGAAGAATGGAATCTGGAACTTGCTTGGTTATTATACACTGCATCAAGTATCATCTTTTGCATGATTATGAAAAATTTTGAAGGCATTCATCATAAAAAAGCAATCTTACAGGAGACATTCATGATCAATTGAGAGCTAAGACATAAAAAGCTTCAAGAAATGCACCTGATTCAGCATCCTCATATTCTGATGCCTGAGCACTGGTCAGGCTTGTCGTATCTGTAGTTTGTGAAGGTAAATGGTAATTGTTGGGATGGAAACTGGAAGACATAGAACCTTCTATCTCAGAACTGGGCATAGTTTCTTCAATTTCTTGGGAATAAGGAGTAGTTTCTTCAGTCGCTTTAATGCGGTTATAATTTGTCCTATTTCCCTGATTATTCAAGAAAAAAAAGGTAGAAAAAAATATGACTTGAAATATAAGATAAGTCAAATAAAGATGCAGTAATAATGCCATTGAACAAGACATATTATGGGACAATCTACAAGGATCATGAGTGCACAATTTCAAAATATGGCCTACTGACAATAATATCATCATTAATGCCCCATTACACTGCCTCTACAGGAAGGTTCATGTATGTTACATATTGGAAGTGTATGGCTGATATTTCTTTTCCATTCACCATCCACTAGGTAAACAAGAAATAGTATAAGTATCAACTAAATGTATTCCATAGCACACATAAAAGAAATATTAAGAACATTGAATCCACAGTGTTAGACTTCAAGTAAAAAATCACGAACATTACTTTGAAATTCTATAATTCCCAGATTAAACACCTTGCAGTCTGCAATTTAAAAGACCTTGCCCACTAATTAAAAAAAATATTCATGACAAATCCTCAATACTCTTGGAAGTTTAACCACTATGGTCTTTACAGAAACTATTAATACAGTTAAGTTTTTAACTTGTAGATAACTGAATGAACACACACACACTCGTGTAAAAGATGATAGGACAAAGCCTAACCTTTACTTCTCGATAGTGGACAAGAACTATATGTGAGAGTTCCCTGCATAGTCATCAATTCAGTAAGAAGAAAAAGAACAAGCCCAACAAAACGTCCTTGAAAAAAGAAATAGGAAAAAGTAAAATTATTTCAAGCATGCAATTCCAAATCAATAAAAAGTCACAGCCAAAGATGAAAACATTACTGAGTTAAGAAACACCTCTGGCAGAAAGAGATAGAAAGATCTATAACAACAGAAATAGCACGCACTTACCTCTTGTGTGTGTGAGAGAGAGAGAATTTAAAGCACATGATCTTAAAAAAAATCTGAAATTTCTAGCATATTTTAAGTGCAAAGCAATTTATGATGTTCATAAAACTTTCATTTCTTTGGGGCTACTGAGTACACAACGCAGCAGTAGTTAGTTGAAGACAAATGCTAATGAAATTTCAAAGACTTACTCTTCCAGCATCCAGTAACTGCGTCTTTGGAAACTTTCATTTTCTTCTCCATGGGCATAATAGCAATGCAACACATCAATACTTCCCGCCTGAAAGAATTTACACTTTTTCGGTATTAGTTATTTGAAAGCACAATGAAAATTTTCATAAACAAATCTTATGCCAGCATGTACACCACAAGATGAACTTACCTGCACAAAATCTGCATAATTAAAGATTTCCTTAATTTAGAGTGGAGCTTACAAACTTAAAAAAATCAATCAATTAATTTGGTACTCACCTTGAGCCTCTCATGAGCCTCCTTTACTGTCTTCCCGTCCTTTTTCTTCCTCCAGTTATGGCCATCTTTTCTAAAGTATCTAAGCACCTTCCGATCAAAAAGAAAAAGTGAACCACCTGAAAGCAGAAATGTAAGTCAAGCCAAGATGTTTTTGTGACCAAACATAAAATACTAGTTAGATGATCGAAGAGTGCCCTGGCATTAGCGGTGATGATGCCTTACAAGCTGATAAAACAAAATACACTACATGTTACTTAGTTACCATCTTCACAGTTTAAGTACAACCTTTTGATATTTAAAATAAGGAGTTTCATTGGGTACCTAATTGATACTAACAAAGGAAGGAAATGGATATATGAATTCAAATACAGTAGTTCTACTGCTCTTGAAGACATAAATAGTTGAAAATTCAAACAACTAACAATAGAATTCAATCAAAGATACAAAGCTTAAAAGACAGCCTAAGAGATCACAAACCAACTACTTTTCAATGTAGAGTGAATTTGAATACAATAACTTTGAAGCAAATTAAAACACCTAAAGGGTACAAATTAAACCATTAGAACAGCTCCAATGACAAAATATTCAATTCAAGTTCATACAGTATCAAACAAATCACAACCCTCCAAACATGAAGCTGCAACAGTAAAAACGAAAGATTTGATTTTTATACTTCTGAAGTTCAAAGCACTAAAACCCCACTTGATCAAAGTGACTAAACGACAAAACCCAAAAACCCAAAAAGCTTATTAACACTTGTATGATAACGATTCAATCAAAAAAAAGCAAAACACATACTTGCAGGCAAGTTAGGAGGCTCAGGAGCAATACGAAACTTATTATAATTTTTCAGGATTTCACAAATTTCAGCTGGACGAAGCCATCGATGTTGAGCTTCTATAAGCAATTGCTCGATATCTGCAACCCCATCAATTCACTAATCAGCTTAATGAAAAGTTAAACACCAATTCACTAACTCAAATCAATCAAAAGAGTGAGTTAAAGTTCGATTATTACCGAGTTGATTGCCGAGAGCGACCCTTCTGGTCTCTGCCATTGAAGATTTGGTGATGATCGAAAAGCAAGCAACTTTTAGTCGAGCGTCATGATTATCAGAAAGTGAGGGGTGATTTGAAGTGATTAAATGAAATGAATGAGGCGAGGTTAGGGGTAATATTGAAATAAAATTTAGATTTTGGGGGAAATTAGAAATAAATAAAGATAAGGGCGCGCCGCCAAAGTTGAAGACAAACTGGCAACCGATTTTTTATTCTTTGACTTGCAGTCAACTTTATGAATATTATAATTTACCTTTTTTTTTTGGATCATGATTTAATTAATATTACTATAATTATTATTTAGTTAATCTTGTAATTAAAACAGGTTCAATGGCCTGCAAATTCAATTGAAGGTAAGAAAACTTGTTTGATAAACAGAGTGGCATTCAAGTTACCAGAAGATATACAAGGCTTTATTGTTACAGACGAGGCACTCATTTTTTACACGACATTGTTGAGAAACTTTCTAAACTGGTTTTGCTTTACAAAGTTCTTAAGCATCACCGTCTTTGTCATCCAAATTAAGAGATGAAAGGTGGGAAGTCAAGTCAGATTCCACAAGATGATTAACAATTTCTTTGTGTTCAATGGCAGAAGCCAATTTCTTATGCAAGACCCATGTATGCAACTTCTCCTTCACCTCTAGCTTCTTGCCCCAATCATCGTCTTCTCTGATCAATGAACGGACTGGAGCTGCCGAAGTAGACCGCTGATGCATAAAGATCAAAGGATGATCAGAATCAGAAGAAGAATCAGAGTCAGATACATCCGTTGTAGGTTCAGAACTGGATATTCCAATGGTTGGATAGATAATGGGGAGATTTTGTAAAGGAGTTGTCTCGGTGTAAGCGTAATATCTGAGATATTCTGTGATAGGATTAGTAGAGGGTTCCATCATATGTTGGGCAGGTGGATACAGATCAGGAATAGGAGTGGGCTTCATAACCGGGGTGGAGAATTCTGAGTTTTTGGTTTCCAGTGGGGGGTTTGTCGTGGTTTCAATTTCTTGGCATATTCTTCTGGAAGTAAAGAGTGAGGCAGAAGCACCTCGTGGCAAATCATCAGGACCAGAAGTCTGTTTATACCAAGGGGTATTGTCAGAAAAAGTACGCTCAGTCAGGGTACGCTCTAGGGATTTTAGTTGAATCTTTAAATGCTTGATTTCTTTTTCTTGCCGAGAGAAGTCTTGGCGAAGAGAGATCAAAGAGAGGATCTCTTGGTGAAGGTCTTGAATTTTCTGTCGAAGCTCATCCAGAAGAGATCTTAGTTGCAAAGAACTCCGAGCTGAGGCATTTTGAGAGTGCCAGTTAAGGACAGTTTCTGCTTGGGCAGGTTCTATTTTTCCAGGATTATAATTTGGAGTGGCAACAGAGTTAAGACTCAACTTCCCGAATCGCATATGGAGACTTTCACTTGGAGGAACTCGGCAAGGAAGAACAGTATCAGCAATAATTTCTGGTTGATTCTTAAGGAATCTTTCCATGATAAAGACCTGACAAATAAGTTAATTGCATTTACTAATGTTACTTTAGCAGAGAAGTAGAGCTTTATTTTAATTATTCAATCACTTTCCTGGCTATATTGAATGCAAAATTGAAGCATACCTTTTGAGCAGGAATGCTGGAATCATCAATCCCATTGGCACTTTCAGTTACATCTCCAAGTTCTTGACTCAGACCTCCATCAGTTTGAGATCCAACTGAAATATGCTCCTCAATGGTCAAATTACTATCTGTTTCTAATTCTGAGAAATATTCATATTCTGAGTCTGAAAACTGAGTCTGATGATCATTTTCTGATTCTGAGAGATATTCATATTCATATTCTGAGTCTGAAAGCTGAGTCTGATGATCATTTTCCGATTCTGAGAAATATTCATATTCTGAGTCTGAAAGCTGAGTCTGATGATCATTTTCCTTATCGGAATGCGCACATGAAGGCATACCGACACTAGTTATACAAAAGATCCCAGGAAGGCTTGAAGTAATATTTTCTTCTGAGTCTGGGTATAACTGATGATCCATGGGCCAATTAGATGAATGTGCAAAATCAATTTCAGCTATCTGTTTACAAGAAAATTTAGTCTGAACAAAATTAAATAATTATCTAGGGTAAAAGAAACTACAAATTAAACTTCAGGATTGAAGTAAAGCATTACTTCAGGATTGAAGTAAAGCTTCACTTCAACCATATACATAAAGCTAGGATCACCTCAACTTCTGAGCCCATATATTTCCAATTTGGTGAGAAAGCAATCATGCTACTGAGCTGGTCTTGGGAGGATGATGGAGCCAGCATCTCCAAGTCTTTACTGCTCAGGCCGTTGGAACTTTCAGTTTTCTTCAAATCTTCCCCATTAAAAGCTGCGTCTGAACATCATTTTGTTTGCCCGCATGTGCAAAGGATGGCTTAAGGGCATTAAGTAAATCAAAATTATCAATATCTTGACTGCAAAAGCCTGAAGTAGGATCATGTGCTGAGTCTGAATACAACTTCTGTTCCATATGGCGCTTGGATAAATATGAAGAATCCTTTTTAGCTGGCTGTTTACAATGGAAATTAAAGTCCGAATAAAAATCAAACAAAAAAAGAAGCTATAAATTTGATAATAGCATTTACTGAATATTACTGCATGAGCAATACTACTCTTACAAAGACAATTTCCACCCTTCATCTTCATTTCTCTCTCTCTCTCCCCCTCTTTTTCCATTTTTTCTTTGTTTTTTCCTTCCTGGTGATGTCACTTTGTAACTCTCTTTGTATTGTCTTTGTAAGGATAGCATTTTTCATTACTGCATAAGGGACATAAAGTTTCACTCTGACAACTTACTTAATTTTCCTTGCCTGTATCGAATAATTGAGATGCCTAGAGCTTAGTTGACATGTTGCAATCAAAATGGAATTTAAATTTTAGTATACCTCAGTTTCTGAGCCCACACATGCCCCATTTGTTGTGAAATCAATAATGTCACATAGCTGGTCTTCAGAGAGAGAAGAACTCGGCATAGAGGTATCCACATGCGGTTGAGTGGGAATGCTAGAACCATCAATCCTATTCTCAGTTTCAACTGTCTTTCTGTGGGCTGCGGAACTGAACTGCACATCAGCACCTGCCACTTTCTCACTCATAAAGCCATAGGAACTTTCAATCTTCCTCAAACCCTCCTCCGGTAGTGAACAGTCTAATAAATGTTGTTTTATAGCTCCAGAGTAGATGGATTTCCCCTCCACATTCGAAATTGTTTCCTGAATCTGATTGCAAAATATGTGTATGTTCTGCATCTGGAAGCTGTCTCTGAACATCATTTTGATTTTGTGGATGTGCACAGGAAGGGACAAAGGAGTCAAGTAAATCAACACAATCGGTGTCTTGCTCACAAAACTTTGAAGTAACACCTTGTTCCAAGTCTGAATATGTGAGACATTTGCTAGCAGAATCATTTTCAAATGTCTGTCGACAAGAAAATTTACAGTCTGAAAAAAATAATTGAACTAAAGTAGATAAGGAAATTTGATGCATAAGCACTAGATTTCTCAGTCCTAACAGCTTCCAAAGTATCTATTCTTGTCACCGTAATGTAATTACAAATAAAAATCCCAAAAGATACTGTAGAATGAACTTCATAATTTTTTTTATTTTTTTTCTATTTTAAATCGTTTCTACCAACCTTGAAACTACTGCAAAAGAAGAGCTATATGATATTGTACCTGCCACTCCCCAAGGAACTGTAGGTGACTCCCAAACTCCTGTGATTCACCAAAGCTTTTGGCAACAAGCTGTTCCGAAATTCCATGTCCTTGCTTCAATAATGTTTCCTATGGTTTCTGTTTGAGTTGAAGAAAATGAGGGGTGAGAAGGCAGAGATCCAACATCGAGATCACATTTTTCCATGATATATTCCCGTGGCTGGAAGTTAGGAATTTCCTGGGGCTGGCAAAAACAGATAACATAAGCATAAAACCATCAAATGTGCATTCTCAAGTATCAGTATATTTTGTCTAAGCCATACAAGATTTGCAGAAGGCACAAGGCAAGCAAGGAAAAGGCTTCGCTGCTAATTCATAAATTTTTTAGCAACATGGAAAAATATAAGACGCTGAGAGATAAATTATAATGGACTACAGGTCTCTGAGCTCAGTAATACATTTCAAGCAATATAAAGATGGCATAATGAGCACAGAATATAAAGATATAATTGTCTCTAACCTTTACATCACGGTAGTGGACAAGAACTATGTTTGAAAGCTCCCTGCAATAGTCAATAGTGTCAATTAAATAAGACACCACAGCAGAATTTTGCAGAAACTGAACATTTCTGATTCCGCAACTGGCTTATGGGATGTTCATATTTTTGCATTCCATTTTGGTAGTAATACTAATTACACAACCCCATGGCATCTCACTTCGAGCACAAATAGCTAGCTCTGCCTATGAAATCAACAAATATAAGCTTCATTGACCAGCAGAGCTGCTAATGTAATGTAAGAGAACTCCTGCAAACAAAATCTCAGAGACTTACTCTTGAAGCATCCAATAACTTCGTCTTTGAAAGTTTTTATTGTCTTCTCCATGGGCGTAGTAGCATTGCAACTCATTCACACTCCCAACCTGAAAGATTAAACCCCAGAACAAAGCTTCATCTTTTGAATATATTTTGAATAAAATAAGTAATTTGGTTACTCACCCTCAGTTTTTCATGAGATTCCTTCACTTTCTTCCCATCTTTCTTCTTCCTCCACTTATGGCCATCATTTCTAAAGTATCTCACCACCTTCCGATCAAAAAGAAAAATGGAACCACCTGAAATAAAAAATGTAAATCAAGATTCAAGCCAAGATTTTGCGACAATAAATTAAAAAAAAAAAAACTATTTGCTAAAACTCTGTCTCTCCATACTTGACGGAAGGTTAGGAGGCTGATGAGAAATACGAAATTTGTTATGGTTTCGAAGCAGCTCACAAATTTCAGGTGGATGAAGCCACCGATGTTGCGCTTCTAACAGTATCTGCTCAACATCTGCACTCACCATAAATTCAAATAACTTCCATTTCCAGAAAGAATTAAAACTAATACAGAATGACTGAAGTTGTGTTACCTGGTTGAGCTCCAAGAGAAAAACGCCTAGTCCCCGCCATTAACAGTTTGTTTCGGTTAAAATTAAAGGTTAAGACCGTTATTTATAGGATAAAATTAGCTTACGTGTCCTTCACTGTTACACTACGCGTTCCCCCTGACATTGCAGGATTATTTACCCAGCTACTGTTTGCTTTACTTTTAAAGACACTGTTTATTAACACGTTTTCAATCAAAAGTGTCAGCGTTGTAACTTTTGAATGTATATCCAATATTTTAAACAGAATATATCTTGATTTTTTAGCCTCCAGCTGTTCAGATGTTTGAGCTGTTGAATGGTTGAGACTTGATATTCAAATCAATTCGGTACAAAGCAAAAACAGAAAGCCATTACAATGTTAATGAACATTCCATGCAAAATCCAACTATGACGAAACTATAAAAGCAACACAATGGATATTTGTAGGAACCAAATTTGGTTATATTTAGGTTTGAATTTACAGGTATAGATTCAACAGAAGTAATAGAGTGTAATCCCAAGCCCAAGAAAAAGGAATACTAAAAACAAGGCAAGAGGAACAGTGACATTATCAAAAGGAGGGTTGAATCAAGAGATTTTTCCTCCAAGGCAGTAATGCCTATTAAAGGGAGGGGTGTATGTTGTAAAGGGGTTTTGGCCAGGGCCATTTAGTGTGGTATTAATAAAACTATTTTCTCTTAAGTATGGCTTTCTCCATTTTCCCTCGTTTACTCTACTTAAATCTTATGTAAATCTATTGAAGATTATAGTACCTTCAATATCCAACATACGAACTCCGATTTAAATAGGTTCTATATATATTATGCGAAGATAATAGCAGCCAAATCCGCAAAGGTTTGAAGTTGAGTTACGTAGTTGAGCTCTAAGAGCAAAGTGCCTAGTTTCACGGGTCTAGAGTTTCGATACAACAGAATAGCCCATGCGATACCCCAACATCACACTTGAGCGAGGTTAAACTTGCAACGTTGCACATATGCTGCTCATTGGCTCGAGGTTTACTAGTTTTGTTCTGCCATGGGCTCCCATCGAGGGAATGACTCCAATTCCCTACCAGTTTGTTCAAGGATGGTCTAATCCCTTCTTCATTGTCAACTATAAAGAACTTCTATTGGCTTTTACGCTCCCCTTTTACAAAGCATCTCCTCCTAAAAAGTTTTATGAAGCATTGCCAAAGTGCCAAAACGAAACACACCTTACGTCTCAACTATCACACTCCACATGAATGTTTCGCGAAACCACACTCTCCGCACTTGCTATTTTTGTCACGACATTGCAGAATAAGGTTATAACACTAGTCTCCCTCATTGACAATTTGACTGTATTTAAATTCAAAGGTAAGACTTGTTATTTATATAATAATTGATTATAATTTTTATTAACCAAAAGGTATTGTGATTGTGTACTGACTCTGTTGAAGTTTTCCAGTAGTGATATAAGGTTAGCAATAATTAGATATCTCTAATACTAACTTCACTGTCAAGGAAATTCTTTGAATTACATTTGAGAGCAATTGTTTTATATAATGCTAAAAAAATGTTTTTATATAGTTGAAAACAATTTTAGATTTTTATGGAAAGGAATTTGATTAATTTATATTCTCATGGGTCTCAGTTAGTTTTATGGAATTAAAAATTAATTTCATGTTTGTAGGGTTAAGAGATTATAAATAGAAAAAACAGTTAACTGTAATTGCTGCATATGGGATGCATTAAATAATCTAATATAATAGATTTATGAACATCCCACCTAGTATAATTTGTATATATATCTTTAAGCCCATTGTTTTAAAACTCGGATCGGAGGGCAACCCTGTTTTGTTGCTCGGGTCACAGGTCAACCAGTCCAACCAATCGATTGGATCGATGACATCAGCGATAATTTTATTTTTAAAAAAATTATTATTAATCCCTTAAATTTAATATATTACAAAAATTCCTCTAAAAAAGTTTAATTAGTCCCTAAAATTTTTATTTATTTCAAAATACCCCAAAAAATTACTAATTAATCCCTAAACTTTTGACATATCTCCAAAACACCCCTATAAAATTACTTAACCCTCATAATTTTGAAATATTACAAAAACCCCCTAAGACCTGAATCGGACCAGAGAAGCTGTAGAATCTCGTCGGACCGATTCGACCAGCCGGTTTGGTCCAGTTTTTAAAACAAAGTTTAGGCCCACCATTTATATTATAACATGGAGCTTGATTTAACCTATATCCAAGAGTTGTGATGGGATTTAATGTGGATTAAAGGAGCAAACCACAATCCCATGCGAGACTACAAGTAAACTCTAATTTTATTGTTGCCCTTATTGTTTAATATATTTAAAGAAAAAAAAAAATTGGACACTCTCCTTAAGCTAAGTGTCAACCAAAGTTTCATCTATTACCCAAGTTTCAGAAACAAAAGATAAAAAAAATTTAGACCTAAATATGCATTGATAATGGAGCATGAGTTTAGATATAGCCTACTGACAACAGTCACAACATCCATGATAATGATAACATCAAGGTCATCAAAATCAATGCTTTATTATACTGCCTGGAGGTGGAGGATTCATGCATCTTATTTACTGAAATCCTTTAATAGCCGATGTTTCTTTGTCCCAGTCTTTCGTTTGTGCAATGAGCGGAACATGGTAAACGGAAGAAGCTGAGAAAATATGACCATCTGAGCAAAACAGAAAAATGTTTTCCCTTGAAAATGAAAGGGAAAAGTGAAATCATATCAAACATGTACCTGCAAATCCAAAGAATCGGGCGAAAAAACCAGGGATGGGGTATGGTGTATGAAGCAAATCAGACAACCAGAGCAGTGGTATATACATTTTTCAATTTTACAGAGCATAGATGCACATTCATATTCACACAAACTAGTGATTAAGAGGGGCAATCGCTAATGTTAGTGAATACCAGAAAACTGAATTTTATAACACTTACTCTATCAGCATGCCCTTCTTAATTGTAAAAACTAAGCCATAGTCAATGTAAATCAACAATACTCTCTGGTTTTTCTTGTCCTGGAGGGTGGAGACTGGAGAGACTAATATACTATATACCAAGCCTTTCGCTGTTTTATGTTATTAAAAACAATAGAAATTGAAATGAGATTTATTTCAATTGTTTCTCTTCTCGGCATTAAAGCGTCTAGTGGAAGGGCGCCATTGAAATATGAAATGAGATGAGGTTACTAGTTACATAAATAGAATACCAGCATCTTTGAAAAGCTCTTTATATGACTCAAACTCTTTATTATAAAAAGTTTATCCATAAAAATAAGAATCTAACAGACTCTTTATCGTTAAAATATAAATTAGAGAGTGAGTTTGACTCTCCATGTTTAGAAAGTTAAATTTCACTCTCTATCCTAATTTTAATTAATAAATTATAAGTTCTTATGCATTTTATTTATTAATTCTCTCTTCCATTAAGTCACTTTTTTAAAAATAAAGAGCATCTTCATTAAATTTAAAGAATCTATTAGATTTAAATAAAAATTGTGTTCTTTATATTTTAAAATTAATAAAAATACTCTTCAAAATAAAGGGAGCATCTTTGGATGGGGTGCTCAAACAACAAAACAGAAGATTGAGAACACGAGTGGGAAAGACCACAAATTCCTAATTTAATTTTCGTATTTATCTTCCCACCCAAGGTTTGCTGTAATATCATTCCCACCCATAAACTTTGAGAAAAACAATTTACCACCCATCGTCAATGGATATGTAACCTAACAAGGATAAAACTACGAAAAGACTTGTTAGTTGACTTTAAAAATTTTAGTGAGGCTGAATAACATTTTTCTACTCAATTTTTATTAAATATATTTTCATCCCTAGTTTCATAGTTTGGTTTATACTAATTGTAGAGTTAATAAATTAAAAAGTTTACAAATAAAGAGCGGTATTAAAAATAAAAAATCGGAAAATAAAAGAATTATAATTTGATTTTTTTTAAAAGAAATACACAAACTTTAAAAGCAATGTTCCTAATAATCGACCCAGGTGAAACCTAGCAAAGTTGTCAAGTCTTAGTTGACTAGTTTAATCGGTTTGACCGGTTGGTCAAATCGGGTTTCAAAAAGTTTAAAATTAAGCAAACACAACCCTAAAAATTCGTTAAGTCTATACAGTTTTGAAATATAGCAAACACGCCCCAAATACAAATCGGCAATCAACGAGTTGGCGGTAGCGATACACCAAATGTAATCTCAATCATCCCTTGAACCCATTTCCTGGAAAATCTACTCAAGATCTAGACAAAATCGGTTCGATTTTATCTAGATCTTACAAATGCTAGTGTCGACATTCTAGGTCAGATCTCAGCACCACCGGCATCAACAACCCTCCCTATAACTACAAAAATACTCCTCTCAACCTCTTTACCAAAACCCATCTCACCCACCCTTATTTGCCTTGCCAATCACCAAACAAAAACCTTTTTTTCAATTTCTGGTCAATTCACTCATCAAAAATCACCTCGTCGCCACCATTGTATTCACCAGTACTTTCTTTTCAAAAGCCCCCACATCCTAACATTCAATTGTTTGCCAACCATTATCCCAATTTTTAGGGTTTTTGGTGAATAGGGAAATAGGGTAACCCAACCCAGTGAAAGCCCCAGGTTTCGGTTGAACTAGCTAGGCTTGGCTAGGTTTTAAAACACTATTTGAAAGCAAATCCTCCATTGTAATTATAGAAATTGAAGGTAAGGGTCTAAATACTGTTTTCCAAGTTGGTGAAGGTGATTGTTATGT
>CM047908.1:45913154-45950028 GCA_026229545.1 Pistacia atlantica | reverse complement strand
TGATTGTTATGTGTTTGTAATTTAGGGATCAGTAATATTAACCCTATAATATTTATTGTCCTAACTCACAAGAATGCCCTTTTGCTCTTAAAACTAACATCCGAATTTAATGATACGTGGAAAATTGTTTTTTTTTTTTTCAAATTTTATGAGTAGAAAAATGTAATTACCGCAAACTTTGGGTAGGAAAATGTCACTCAGGCGTCAATACTTATATGTGCTGTGTAAACAAACTTCACAGACAGCGAAAGTGTACCTTTTTCTTCTTTCTACCATTTTTTATTCAATTACAGATTTACCCTAAAGTGGGGCATGTTTTAGGATGTCTACAAACTTGCCAGTACTGATTTTTAAGCTAAAATTGCATTCAATGGCTGCAATAACCTCCTCTCTACTTCGGTACTCTCAATCTCTGCGTAATTTTTTTTTTTTTTTAATGTGTAATATTGAATTTAATTGAACTGGGTATTTCTTATTCTATTTGTTTTGTTTGAAAAGGAATTATGGTGGAAGTGCTTCTGTTAGAGCGTTTGCTTTTGCAAATGTGAAGCTTCCTCCACCACGAACCTTCTTTAATTACAACCCCGTTCGCTTTCTTCTTCCATTTCACTCTCGCAGGTAAAGATGTCAAAAGGTTGATATTTCTGGCAAAGTTTTTTCTTTTTCAGAAAAAAAATATATAATTCTTTTTTTAGATTTCATTCATTGAACTTGTATTGGTCATACCCAGTTCTTCAATTTTTTTCTTTGTTAAATGTTAACTGAAATCTGATGCTTGAGAAAGCAGAACTAAAGAGAGAGCCTTGCTTTGTTGATTGAGTTGTTGGTAGATATAAGAATAGAATGGAAAAAACTATGGAGAATAATGATCGAAACAAAATGGGTTTAAGATAAAGCTGTTGTAGTTTAGAGTTTACCCCCGTTTTTTTAATGAAAATAACAAGAGAGGAAAATTGGGGTGGGCAGTTTTAGGTATTTGTGTGGTTATTGTAGATATCCCTAAAAGCTTAGAGTTCTGTACATTGTTGATCGTATTATTGTTGGTGGAAGGGATAAGAAGTTTCTTTTGTTGGAAATTGAAAATTGAGTGAAATCACAGGGTATTATCTGTGATATTAGCTTTTGTTTGCTGCTGGAATGAACTTTAATTTATGTTAAATGACAATTGACATCTTTCTTAATGTTAACTTAAAACTTCTACAGATCCTTCTCTCGTATTGGTGTTACAAATGATGAAGAGGCCCTAGCAAAAGCAGCTGCAGCGAATGCTGATAGTGAAGCTCCAACCATGTATCATAATAACCCTGGTTTGATCTCAAATTCTAGTTACAGTGAAATTCTTAGATACACTTTTTTTTTTTTTTTAACTTGAAATTTATGGATAACAGTCATATACATATATGTATTATAATTCAGTGAAACTTTTGAAATGCTAAAATTTGTGGAGATTTTCTGCAGATTGAGAATCTATAGAAGTTTCCAGTGAGAAACTTTAATGACGATCATGATTTTAATGTCAGTAAATAAGCCGTATTAATTTGAGTGCTTGGAGGCACATGATATGTATGAAAACACAATTATAAAAAGAGGGGGTAACATTACCTTCTTCCTCTAATGTGTAGACTGAAATTTGTTTTTCTACTGCGTTTGTGTGTGTCGGAGAGCGTTCTCTAATGATTAAGGATTATTGTTTATGTAGATTAAATCACAAACTGAATATACTTTTGGCTACTGCTTAAGTGTAGGGACATGTTGAGTTTGCTGATGGAAAGATCTCTCTCTCTCTCTCTCTATCTATCTTTGGTCCTTTTCAGATTTGACAAGATCATAGCAAAAGAAATCCCTTCGTCCATTGTATATGAGGATGAGAAGGTCTTAGCGTTTCGTGATGTCAACCCACAAGCTCCTGTTCATGTTTTAGTCATTCCAAAGTTCAGGGATGGATTAACAATGCTTGGGAAGGTTGGTTCTCATGTTATTACTATTGTCTTTCCTGACAAAAGAGGACTGCTGTTGCAGTAATTAGTTTACTCCACTTGCAAATGTATTGACAATATAATATACGCCTTTAGGTGTTCTCTATGCATTTCAATTGGGATGATTTTTCTGTGTAATTTTGTGTCTCTCTTCCTTGTCAGGCTGAAGAAAGGCATACAGAAATATTGGGCTATCTACTCTATGCTGCAAAAATAGTGGCCGAGAAAGAAGGTATCCTGGATGGTTTTCGAGTTGTAATCAACAATGGTCCTGGTGGATGTAAGCTTTCATCCCATATATAATTACCAGAGGATTTTTTTTTTAGGTCACTGCAGTGATTGACATATTTATCTTGACACTCTCACTCTCCTTCAGGTCAATCTGTTTATCATCTCCACTTACACGTCTTGGGTGGGCGACAGATGACATGGCCGGCTGGTTGAAAGTTTGTACCATATTTACGCTAGCAAACTCTAATATGTTTTCCTTGTTCTTCATTCAGATCCCAAACTATGTTCAGCCATTAATCTAGGACATTTGGAGGATTATTCTCATGAGCTAGCAATGTTTTGACTTCAAATTTTAAGGGAATATAATAAAATATGGAGTTTATTATTTATGCATAATATTATAATAAGTTAGCCATGCTCTGGAATAATTCATTGAAATAAGAGTTATTTCATTGCTGTGATGCTTACGGTGTTGATTTACAAGCTTGTAATCTTAAAATATCACAAGTCCATGTTTGCTAGTGTGCTCTATCTGGCATTGGAATCATGCCATTTAGTAGAATGGATTAGAACCATAATTCACCTGTGGGATTGAAACTTCTCTCGATTACCAGTCCAGCATTTTACGTTCCATGTTAACATTGTGACATTCATTACCTTTTGCCTATTGATACTGAGATTTGAATCTCAGTACTATAGCCAATCTTATCTTTATAATAACTCGTATTTTTTTTTCAAAGACAACCAAAATATATATGCCAGCTGAAGGTAGTTCAGCAGCTTAACAATTCCCACTGCCAAAACAAACTAAGGCAATCAAAACAATATGGGTAAAATTTGGGAATCAAAGACAATTATGAATCTATGATACTTTTTTTATTTTCTAAATGTACAAATCAATTATATTGGCAGCTAAAAAATTGCATTTCCAGCTACAGTATTAGCGAAGATACAAATAAATTAACATAAATCTACATCCCGTGCAAGAAAACTCTACCCCTTCCACATACAACCTAAAATAATGAAGATAAAATAACTTTGACCATGAACTTTAGAGGGTCAGTAAATTTTTGCATTTGTACTTGGTGATGCCTAACTCGGATACCTTTTAACAGCCAATTTCAGAGAAAACCATGGCAGTTTGTGTGGGCATCGAACTTCCAGATAAAGGGGGCGTCACAAAGAGCTAATAATCCCAGTCTTATTTGAACAGAGACAAGAGCAATCTGGCTCACTCAATTCCCTCTTGATAAGCCGTCTGTCACGATTAATCATAAGTTTGATGAGTGGTAGCTTCTGTGAGACTTGACGCCACACTTCGTTCACTGTTCCCCCTGGATGGTCATATATAAAGTATCCCTGCACCTGAAAGACAATTTACATAAGAAAAATAAACTTTAAGTAACCTAGGTAGCTGGTATATTGCAATAAACGGAAAAAAATCGCAAACCTTGAAGGTAAAAAGTAAAACAAAGTGCATGAAAGTTTTATCTAATGCGCCTCATAATCATCATTGCAAAGTCAATGAAATCTAACAAGCTATAGTGTTGCAATTGCCCTGACAAATGTTGTCACTGTCAGGCTGTGCCTGCTTCCGATTAAGTCTAACCATGACAGAGAAAGTTTGTGAATATTATGTCAAACCCTCACAACTAATTGGCTTCTAAGCAATTGGACCAATAAAAATAAAATATCAATGTTTCTATAGTTCATTTCTAAAATAAGGTACTCTAACGAAGATGCTTTAAACAAGTGTGTAGAGTTATATGTTGCAAAGAGAGAAGTTCTTGAGTGTGCACATTCAAACCTATTTGGTTACAAGATGCTAGTGCCTTAGGGGCAAACAAAAACCTAATTGCTTTATAGCCAACTTTTAAGCTAATGAATGCTCATGCTTACACAACACAAAATAAATGTTGAAATTTTATCCGGAACACCAGTGAAAAGTACAGGCGTGAAAGCAACTGTAGTATCAAAAGTTTGAAATTAAAGGAACTGCAAATGTTACTTACCTCTTTGAGCTCTTTCTGATATTCCAGAATCTTTTCTGTGGTCACTGCTTTCAGAATTGAAACTAAATACCCAGGCTTCAGAGCAGCGTTGGTCTCTACAAATATTGCAATCTTTCTATAGTCTATCACGTCTTCAAAAGGCAATTCAATGCTATCACTAACTATTACAGGTATACACAAGCTAACTATAGAATCAAATAGCCGGCAAGCTGATGGTGTATCACCAGCAGGATTCAAACAGAACTTTGATGTATGCATCCCTCGGGTGGCTGCACGTCTATTCTCTCTAGATTGTGTCCCATGTTTTATTATGACACCTTCTTCTGTTTCAAGTAAGTTGAAAAGCAAATCCCGAATTTTGCCTCCCTACAAAGGAAAAAAAGGAGATAAGAGACCATAAAAAATATATAGAAGTCATAAAATCAGGAATACCCATTACCCTAAATCTGAGTCAAGAGGAGTATAAATCCTGCAACCAAGCACACAGATCTAAGAAACTCTAGTCACAATACGCTGTCTTATAACTGTGTATTAACATATGAATAAAATTCTATACAACGGTTTCACCGAGCACAAAAACAAGCTAGTTCCAAGGAAAGTGGTAAATGTGAAAATGAAGGCTCTATGAGAAATCTTCATTGTCACAGACACAGACTTCAATCCAATTCTCCAACTTGGTTCAACATTCACTAATAAGATGAAACCTCCCGATTAAGCATACTTATACAGAAAGCCCCATTCCAGCTTACATTCATATGCATATTCAGATAAACAATAAGCGAACACCATAATATGAAGGCACTACAAAATCAAATTGAACAAAGCACACAAATTTATGTTTGTTTGAGATCAGATAGCCAGACATTACGAATTTCATAACCATACTGATCATTAATTTGATAAGTTCATCACACTCCAATGCCACCAAAGCAATCAAATCCTACAATCTAAATTTCATGACACTAAACCCTTAATAAATCCAAACATTTAACCAATAATTATCTTCATACACTTTCCCTTATGTATAATCCAAAAACCTCTAAAATGCTCAACATCACATATAACTCTTCAGCAAAACAACACACACAATTAAATAATTGATTAAATAAGCATAACCAAAGTAAAAATTGATATCAATTTACCTCTTTTCGATACCGATTGCCCATGAAGAACAACAAAGTGTTCCGATTTTCGACTCCAACTTCACCCTTATACAAATTAATCCGATGCGAATATGGAATAATCACATCCTTCACAAGCGACCCCTGGTCACCCCTCAACCGCCCGAAATCAGAGACCAACAACACCGCATTCTTCACCCGATCCACCACCCTTAACATCGCATTCGGGTCACCCGCCACGATCACGTGGTCCCACCCATTGTTCCTCCTCCAATACTCCTGCTTCTCCAGCCATTCCACCAGCTCCTCCTGCATCTCATCGTCGCTGTACGTGCGAGCCCCACCTTCGGTCGCCAGCCCACCTCCATTGTTCACGATCAAACTCAACGAAGAAAACACCGGGACGAAGAAAAGATCCGCTTCTTCAGGATCCGTCACCTTCACAATCGGAGACCCGACTCTTTCCCCCTCGGGTCGATTCAGATCCGAGAACAAATACCACTCCCCCATATGCTGGTGACCCGGGTATTTCAACGACGACACGTCAGTACCAGGCTGAACCGAACCCCCACGAGCCAAAGCGTGCTGCTCGATGATGCCGTAAGTGAACTTCTTGGGAAGATCGTACATATAAATTTTGACTTTCCAGTTTTGACTTCTTAAATTTTCAAGATTTTGTTTGACATCGGAAGAGAGCTTGACGTCGTTGGAGGGGCGGTCCGGCGGCGGCGAAGGGTGGAAAAAGGAGGTGGCGAGAGCGAAGACGGCGAAAACCAAGAGGAGGATGAAGATACCGAGGCGTTTGAGGAGGGAGGATTTTCGCGCCATTTGAGAAAAGAAGGAAAGGGATAGGGTTTTGCGAGATGGGGTGGAGCTTAGTGATGAGTGGGGAGAGGGTGAGGGAAAAGGTGAAATGGGTTTAGTTTTTCTGTTCATTTCATTTGTGGGTTCGCCACTGAGATGAGCAGTGAAATGGCTGGACGTTGGCTTCTGTTTTTGTTTGTCTATTTGGTTGAGTGAAACTTTGTCTGAATTTAGGGAATTTTTTTTTTTTTAACTATTTTTTGGGGAAATTTGGGTTATGAAATTTGTATGAATTAAGGCTTTATGGGTTATTGATTTTGATTTTTGTGTGATTTTGGGGGAAAATTAGGTGTTGAGGTTGAGGGAGATAGGGATGGTTAAAAATTATAAAAGGAGATAAATGATGTTGAAAATGAAGTTTTAGTTTTTATTAATGTTGATATTATTAATAAGGTTTATTGATTCATTGTAATTTAATGATTTTGAGAATGAAATCTAAACTTGAAATATCAAGAGGGTTTATTTATAATTTTTTTTTTTTTTTTTTTAAAAGATTTGTGAAAATGGAAGGTTTTAATATGTGATTTTTTGGTAAAAAGGGTATGAGAGATCATTAAATTAAAATATTGCCTTGTACCGGTGTTGTTTAAATGGAGAACTTTGTTTATTTAGTGATTAGTGACACCATTAAATGGGAGTGGGATGGTGATATTTACATAACATTAAACTTATGTTACATGATTTCGTTTAATTGTTATGGGCCATCAAGCAAATTCTCTGTTTTTGGCTAATTTAAAACATGAACTATTACTATTCATCAATTTTAAGACCTAATTTTCCATTTACTGTTCATATCATTTATGTGCTGCTAAACCAGACTCAACTCTCAAAAGTCAAAAAGTTTAGATTATTACATTATTATCACAGCTCTACTACTAGATAGGCATAGTAATATGGCTGGCAACAAGCAAATCTTAGATTTTCTCAACAAACAACTATATATTTTTGGTTATTACATTCCACTTACTCATAGAAACATTATACTAATACTCAAATTAACGTTTCATTGTTTACATGACACCTGCAATGCAAAACTGATCAAATAATATTATACCTTTGAATCAAATGATACATATGCCAAAACTAGCATGAACAAGTTTCTCAGCTGTCAAAATTGATTTGTAGGTGTTGGTGGGCTGGGAATTTGTGGAACATGCTCCACCTCAAAATCCCAGAACCCTTTTTGAATATATCAAGTCAATTTCCCAAATTATCCTTTCTTTGAAGTTATGAATCTTCAGTAACTCCATCCTTGTTCTTCTTCTCTTGTGGAGCATTGTTTCCAGTATGAGGTCGTTTGAAAGCTGATAGACAAGAAAATTAGGTAAGTATCGAGGACCAGTTGCAGTTTTCAGGATAAAGAACACAATATCTTTGAATTGGCAAATCGCAACATAGAAGAACGAAGAAAGGAAAAGACAGAGGAAATCTGAGGTTAGCCACACTTACACCTTGACCATACTCCTGATAGCGCCAAAAACATTACAATAAGAAAGCAGTATCCTCAACAAAGATGTTAGGCATAACATTATAAAGAGCCCCCACAAAAATTACGCACCAATTAATTGATTGGAGAGAACACATACTATGATGTCAAGGTATAAGATGATCCATCATTTTCAAGAAAAGACTAGGCACCAAAAGCATACGGTAACTATTACAGGTAAAGGGAAAACACCAATTTACAGCTAAGAATTACACATTCACCATAAACAAAGAAAAAATCTGACAAAAGAAAACACAGAACAAAGGATCTTAAAAATGAGCAGCTTGCGTCGTTGGGTTCATAGGAAGAAAGTTAGAGATAAGAAAATAATAATACTCACATTTGATAGATGATCCAGCAAGACAAGTCAGCCTTGAATTTGTTTTTGCCTCAGCCAATGGAATTGGCTTCTCCTTAACGGCCATGCGTACATCCCAAACACGTATAACCCCATCTGAGGATGCAGATGCCACTAGATATGGATTATCAGCATCACCACCACCATCATTCTTAGAAAGCACCACAACACCTTTCACACGGGCAGAATGAGCATCTCCAATGCAATATGCTACCTTCCCACTGTTTGTGTCCCAGGCTGTGATACTACGGTCCTCACCACCAGTAAGTAGAACTCCATTCTGTTAAAATATGTATAAAATTCAGGAACTAAAAAGAGAAAATTAACATGCACAAAATTGAAAAAATTATCCTTTTCAAAATGCCAAAACACATTATAAACAGAGAGTTGTTTAATTTAAAGCCAAATGCAATGCTGTTTCGCCACAGAGTTCCCACCTTAAACTTTATCAGTTTAGACTCAACCAGTGAACTTCTAAATCTATTTCAAAACATAGAACTTCCTATTCTTCGATTCCAACAACCCAAATGAAGCATAAATCTAATATGCATTTGCTTCAGGGGTAAAATAACAACTTCAATCAATCAGTTAAAACAATTATTAGTCAATTGATAACAACAAAACATATGCACCAAAGGATGAAACTAACCTCTCCAGGAGCTGCACAAAGAATCCTTTTATTTCCCTCCAATTCACACAGCAACTTTGCTTCTTCAGCTTGATGAACCCCAATTTTCTCCTCTGTAACCATAAAAAACTTATCCCCACTTAAGTCAAATTTAATCAAGCTCGCTTCTTTCCCCAATTTATGATAAAAACTCCTCCTCCCTCTCACCAAATTAACCATAGCCAAGCACTCGTCTCTCCCCACACTCAACGCGAGCTTCCCAGAAGGATGAACGGCCAAGTCATTGACTCCCTTCTTGTGGGCCTTAACAGACTTCAAAAGAACAAAAGGGTCGGCGTCAAAAATCGAAACGAACCCATTGGCAGACGCGGCGAAGAGGTTACGAGGGACAGAAAGATTGGGCGGAGTGTAAAAGGCGAGAGAGGTAACGGAGGAAGAGTCTTGGAGGTGCAGGGCGCCCAGAGAGGCGGAGGAGGAGAGGTCGTAGAGGTGGATGGTGTCGTCACTGGATCCGGAGGCCCCCGCGGTCCCGGCGACGGCGACGGTAGTGATGGGGGCGAGGTGGGACGGGTAGGAAAAAAGCTGGGTTAGGGTTAGTGTTCGGGTTGAAGAAGAAGAAGAGTTTTTTAACGGTTTAAGCTTATAACCCCAGATGAATTTTTCGTAAGAACCTGCAATTAAACTCATGTTTATTCTTTCTTCTCTTCTCTTCTTCTCTTTGTAAAAGAATTGAAGATGAATAAGGTTTTGTTAGGGTTTAAGGAAGATGATCAGAGTTGGGGAAGGTAAATTGAACTGTAGGATCAAATCAACGGTCCAGATTAATTTCAAAATTAGTTAGTGGAATAAAGACAGCAGCCCACAGTAGTCTTCAATATATTTTTTTCTTAGAATTTTAATGTATATTTTTCATATAATTATTTACATAGAATGTCATGTATTAACATTAGAATTACAAAATCATATAGATTGTACAGTGTTATGCCTGGGAAATCAAGGGCTGACGTGGAAAGTCACGTGATGAAGAGTGACATGCTCCCGTCAGAGCAATAAGCGCACGTCAGGCCTGCCAAACTATACGGAGCTCCCACGTGTCAATTTCCCTGCAATAAATCGTGTGAAATCAGTTTGGAAAGAGGGCAATGGGACGTAAAGCCGGATTATGTCCTGACAATCATACCAACCCATGGATTTAATGATGACTACACGCCTTTAGCTTGATATAAAAAGAAGAAGACCCCTTTATTAAGGGGATTCGGCCATTTTTACACTTGAACTCTCTCTCTTTTGTAAGCTTGGTATTAACTTTTCCTACTCATTTGTAAGTCAGTCCGATGTTGCGACCTGACCCATAATATCAATACAAATCAGAGGACGTAGGACTTGCTACCTTAGCATCCGAACCACTTTAAAAGCTTTCATTGCATTTATTTCGTATTCTCTATCCATAATCACGTGTGTTTCTTGACTAATCAATGTTACGCATGTGACGATTAGTTGGTGTTAGAATATAGCATCAACATACAGTATAGACAACAAAAAATTGTGGTCACAATTCAGTTAATTAAGTTAGCATTTTGCATTTTTGTGTTGCTAAACCAAACAATATAATCAATACATGGTCGGAAAGGGAAACTTCGTCAAATTTGACATTTACACTTCTCAAACTGTTGTTTCTGGTGTCGAGAGTTAGCATGATAAATAACACCTTTTAGAATTCCTTATTATCCTCATTTATTCTTTCTTTCTTTATCTTTTTCGTTTATTTTATCTTATTCTACTTGAATTCTATTATATTAAAATAGAGAATTATTGGCCCATTCTAGGATAATTAAATATGAAACAGTGCCAAACCACAGTGCTTACATTTACTAGATTTCTACTGGATACTCTAATATACAATAAAGCCCCAATTTAGACCATACTGTAATGTAAGCCAAAGAAAATGGTACAGTATGAATTTCAACTGAATAATTCCTTTGAGCCTAGAAAGAGAGTTTAAATAGACAACTACATAATTTTGATGGCATATATAGAAAGACAATCTAATCACAAAATGCAGAACATGCAAACTTATATTATATACTCTGTTAGAACGGGTTACAATATGGAATCCACCGTACTGTTAACTTCACAAAAGATTATTTGGATTAAGCTAGTAAAAGAAGTGATGGCTAGGACAAGAGAAAATGCTTGACTTATGTAAATGATTGACTGTATCAGAAAAAAGAGGGAACTGAAGCAGGGCAAACAACGTGACAGGAACACAAGCTAATGAAGCAATTGGAATAGCCACTGATGAAAACTCATCACCAAGAACAACGAAAAGAGTGGCTCCAAATGCTGCCATCATGGTGGCAATAGAGATAAAGAGGGCTGCGAGCCCTATTATCAATCTGTTTGGTAATGAATGTAGGAAATCTTCTTCTGCATAACGCAAACTGAGAATCGACAAGAACATTAATATTGCAGTGGCAGAGCAGAATAGTGATAATCCATGGATTATACAGTTTTCATTTGACTTTTTGTTCGGATTTCAGGTACTTTCTGGTGCATTTTGACCTGAATTGTTGCTTAATTCTTTATATTTTGTGTTTTAGGTTAAAATGGACATTTTGAGCAAATAAGGACAAAATTGGATGTTTTTAACTCAGAAGTTAGCGGATCTCAGAAGTTAAGAGAGTTCTGAAGCAGGATAAAGCACGATGAGGCTTGTTCCAAAGAGAGAGCACCGAGAATCGAAGAATCAAGCGAAGATGCAAGCAGAGTGGCAATTTTGTAATTTCAGAACTTTTCAACAAGCTTCGCCGTGGCGAAGACTTGTCCTTCTCCGCGGCGAAGTACGCCAGACACGAACAAGTCTACTTCTTTCTTCGCCGCGGCGACATTCGTAATTTTTAGTTTTGTAAAACGTACAGTTTTACTTTGTGCGGGTTTTTATGAGAAATTTAGGACGAGGTATAAAAAAAAAACATTTAACCTTTTTGCTGGGGGTCGTCCAGGAATTAGGGTTAGCAACTTTTGGAGTGTTTTTTATTTTAGCAGCAAGAGATTGATCGATTTGAGGGTGAAGATTGGATTTTGAACCAAGGGATTCATCATTTGGGGAGATTTCTTGTTCTTTTTCTTACTTTGCATTATGTTGAACTTGATTATTATTGTTTTTATTATTTGTAGTGTTAATTTAGCTATGAACTAACCCGTTCTGGGTTAGGGTTTTGATTGTAATTCGGATTTCTAATGGGTTAAATTATTGATCATGTTATGTTCATATAACTATGCTTTGATTGTGTGTTTACTTTGAGTTTTAATTGTTTTATGTGATGAACATGATGAGATTGAGAAATAATTCATGTTAGGCTTCTTGGGTAATCACTATTATAGTATTGGATGCTAGAGATAGATTCAAGAATTAATGAAACCATTGTAGGATTCTTATGCTTAACGAGTTTGGAATTGTTAACTTTCAATTTGTTGGGTGCAGAAAGTTAAAAAGGAAGAATAGGAAAACATAGCCTGAGAAGGTATGTTTAACACCTTAGTGAGTTCGGTTTACAACCAATGCATATGACTGTGAATGTAGTGTAATCTTTAGGTTTAACCCATAAAATCCGAATGAAGTCAAAACCCTACCCGTTTTAATTGAATTGATTTTTATCCGTGTTTTACATCTTGCATTTTTAGTTATTTGCAGTTTAGAAATTTTGTTTTAGTAATAGGTTAAATTGCTCCCAATTATCCAAAGATTTCGATTGCTCCAACTTGAAAACGGTAGAAAACTTAATGCTTCTCTAACAATCCTCGTGGGAACGATACTCACTCATCATTATATTACTTGTGCGATTAGTATACTTGCTACATATTGCATGTTGTAGGAAACACGCATCAAATAGCGCCAATGCATCTGATACTACAAAAATAAGAAATGATACTTGATGTAGAAAAAGAGGTCTGCCTGTAAGATTGTTATTGCCACCAGGCACGATGAAGGCTGCAGCAAACATCACAGTGGCAATAAGCGTCTCAACAAGCATACATGAAGATGATGTGTCTTTCATCCACTTTTCCCCCTCTCGCAAAAGTTTCTCATGTTCCTCTGAAAACAAAATATGAGGTGTTTTCCCGTCTGAATTTTTGGACTCCCTATAAGATGGTTGGACAACCTTTTCAACTTCCTGTAATTCAAAGGAAATTATACTAAGATTCAAACCTGGAAACTAATGGTAATAACATAAATAAACTCAGTTGAAGAGAATCAAAATCAACAAAGTGCAAGCTTAGTAGTTGAGCATCAATTAACCTTGAACCAATGCAATTCTCGTCGAAGTTGCAAAGCTGCTCCAGAATCTATTTTGAGTCGATCAGGAAGTGCAAGCTTTCCAGCCAGATGCAACATGTTATTGTTGTTTTCATCTTTATAAGCTGCTATCAGATCTTTATGAGCACCAATGGCATGTATGAGAGTAAAAATACTTTCTTGTCGATGAACAACCGCAATATGAAATATGCTTTCACTATGATCATCAACCTTCCAAATGAGGTCAGGACACATTCTAATTAGCATAGTTATGAACTCAATATTCCCCACTTCCACAGCAGTAAACAACAAACAAGAAGGTTTCCTAAGTAGTTCTCCAATTTTTGAGTCATCTAGAAACAACACCAGTTTCCAAAGTTGTTTCACCAATTCAAGAGCTTGGAGATGTGTTAGCTTTCTGTTAAGGATTGCTCTTATACCTAGCACTGTCACGACAAAGAACTATCACTTGGAGGTGTTTTTCTCAAAATTCAGATAGTCTAGTGTATAATAATCATGTAAAGAACAAGCAATCTGCTACTATAAGAAAAAATGTTAAAACCATGAGAATGGCCAATAATGGAGTTACTAACATGAGTAAATGCACCTCTGCCAAATTCCAAGTTGACTCCCACTTACAAATTCCAAAGGTTTTCTTGCCAATACATGAAGAGCTGTCTCTCCATTTCCATCCCAAGCTATAGCTAATTCAGGATGATGACGAATTAAGTGTAATGCCACATCTGGCAAATTAACATGAGATTCTTATTAAAGTCTGTTCAAAGAGATAAAGGGTTGCAATATTATCTTTAGATCAAAGAGTAAAACAGATTTTACAAACCAAGAGAAAGATACTGAGAAGGAAAAGGGTAAGTTACCATAAAGGCCAGTATTGATGACAACAACAAGAAGTTTGATTCGATCTTCATCTTTTAGATCAGTGTCCTTGGTAACAGAATAAAGATACCAAACCATTTCTCTATGGCCTAACAAAGCAGCCATACACAATGGTGTTGCTCCCTCACTACCTCGGACTGATGGCAACTTTTTGTTCTTATTAACCATCACCTCTGCAATTCTTTTGATTCCAGATGCAGCAGCAAAACACAAAGCTATGTTCCCAACCATATTCTGCAGTGCCAGGTTATCAGGTGTCATAATATTCACAAGCTCCTGAACAAATATTGTATGCCTAGCTCCGGCATCAATGTGAAGGGCAGTTTCTTGATTCCTACTTATCCTAGCAGACACTGCTTGTGGATTCAACATCAAAAATGCTTTTGCATATTCCCAGTCACCTTTAAGCGCCGCAAGATGCAAGGAAACATAAGCAGTAAAGCGATTCCTTTCTGCCTCCCCTTTCAAAAGTTTTAGGAACACCATGAGTGCCAAGTTACTGAAAATATCTAAGTTCACTTTATGGCATATAAGTAAATGTTAACATACCAGAAGCTTCCCATGACTGAGACACTGCTCCTTGTGGAAAACTTACATAGTAACCTATGGCTTCTGGAGTTATTTGTGCAACAATATTGGAAGCGATTTGGCCAAAACCATATTTCATTGTTATGCCAACGTCATAGCATATAGCTATGCTTGTATCATCCTCCCCTGAAGATTTGGTGGAATTTACAATAGATTTGATTTCTGGAAAATATGTTTGAATGGAAAGACCCTTTTCGGATCGTGACGAAGTAAGGTTGTTCATCATCATCCTCGTCAACTAGTAGAGAAATTGTCAAAACCAAAGTAAGAGAGTGAGTATATAGTATAGCAAGATCTGTGAAATTGTTGACAAATCCTACAATAATTTCTTCTACTATTCGTAATTTGAAGAATCATACTTGTCAATTTTAGGAACAAAGTCATTGAAATTGATTTGCTATAAAAAGAAAAGTGTGTGTTAATTGAAATTGATTTTTGATTTCTCTTTAAAATAAAACATACAACTGCCCCTCTCATTGTCTCCCACGGTGGAAACACTTTTTGCCTAAAATCAATTCAATTTGATTTCCTTTCTTCTTAATCTTAAAGCCAAAGAGGATCTAGCAAATCCCTATTTGGTTCTTTTGTGATCGTCTTCATGTGGACTACGTCGGTTCGATCTATGCTTGGGTCAGTAGCAAAAACATTCAAGGACAAACTTGGTGGAGCCTCCAAACGTGCGTATTATTCTTTTAACTCATGATTAACCTTTTTGTGCAGATTTTACTTTAATATAAATTGTAAAATTATACCCTTGATCTTGGCTCATGTAAACGATCCTTGTATTAAATTTTTTTGTTTCCGTTGCATATATGGGACCGTTTAGTAACAGCCATCTCATATCTAAAGCTGTTTTTGATGACATAAATAGTCTTTGCAATCTTTGTTTTAGTGGAAAATAGCGTAAGACTTTCCTGGGAATCTTCTTGCCACTCTTTTTAGGATTAATCGCATTCTTCTCAACTGATTTCCATCTAGATTCACCACAAATCAAACAATTTTCATCATTTGCATTGTCCTTCCAGAAAAGAACACAATCATTCTCACAAGCATCTATTTTTTCATAGTGGAGACCTAGATCTCTTATAAGCTTTCTTGCATCACAAAAAGATTTTGGTAAATTTTCACCACACGGAAGTGCCTTTTTAAGCAATTGCATTATGCAGTCAACTGCTCTATCACTTATGTCATAAAGACATTTAATCTGAAATAATTCCACAATGAATGACAACTTTGAGGACTCATCACAACCAAATAAAGTTGTTGTTGGGCATCTTCTAATAGCTTAAGAAATTTAAGGGCTTCTTTAGTTGGAACTAATGGTGAAGCATCAGGTTCAACATCATTAGGATTGTGAGGCTCGATAGTGTCTTGCACACAAACATCTTGCATTATAGCATCCATTAGGTTAGGTCTAGCTGCATCATGAATCATCCCAATTATTTCATCTTTTTCATTTGTTTTTAAGTCATTAAGGACATGTTTCTTTTTAGCAATGAATTCACCATGATATAACCAATGAGTATATCCCTTGACGATTCCGTGCATTAACAAGTGACCATGTACTTCATCTTTTGTTTTGTGCAAAACATTGTTACACTTCATACAAGTGCATGGGATCACACCACCTAAGTTTGTGTGACTAAAAGCAAAGTCAAGAAAATTCTGAACTCCTGTCCTATACTCATTACACAATCTATCTGTATATTGCATCCATTGTTTGTCCATTGCTATCATATTTAAGTATTAATATATAATAATTAAAAAATAAAATAACTACTTGATCCAAATAAACTAAATGAAAAATAACTAATGTGAAACACATACATTAATTTAGAAGTCATCCACTCAAATCTACGTTCCATAAAGAAGATTATCAAAATTACCAAATGATCCACAACCATGAAATAGTGAATAAATAAGGTGTCAGAATCAAACTCCTACATTTTCTAAAATCAAAATACAAGTTAACTAACTTCTCTGTTTTTATTTTGTATTTTAATACAATTATCTTATAAAAGAAACAAAGTTAATTTTCTCCTATCTTTGATAATGTTAGTTTCTTCTTTCTTATAATTAATTAAAAAAAAAAAAAAAGATAATAAAAGTAACTGATTTCTACAATTGAAATTACTCCGGAAGCTTTTTACGAAATTCATAAATGCTGCAAAACATATTCTACTTATGCTATACAGGTTAGCTCAGTCAGACCAATGTTTTATCATCCAAAAATCAGAGAGTCAGCCAACATATAAGTAACACTCATGTCTATCTTCCACCTGCCCCTAGCCATTATAATGCCCATGGTCCACACTGGTAAATTTTTCTCGGTTGAAATTTGAAGAAATAGCTAGATTTCCTTAATTATTGCATATCATTTTATTTTTGTTTCATGTTTGTAGGCTGGGCAAACCATCAAAACATTAAGCTCCTTTGTATGAATTTGTTCTAAAAATTTCCAAATAGACAAAAAGACGAGGTTAAAACATCAGCTATGGTAATGCAAAAAATAAAAAATAAAAAATCAATTTACAGCGATTGAATTGATCTTTTTCATTCTTTTATCAAAGATAGATACACACAAAATTTCATTGAAGATATTTTACAAACAGATGAAGAGCTTGTTATTAAAAGCAAAATTCAAAAATCAAAAAACAAAACAAAATACATCAATATAAAGATAAAGCAAAAAGATGTAGAGATTGTTATTAACTAACCTTTTTTCTTGAAATCAACAATTCAGATAAGTAATACATCCACCCAATTCATTTCAATTTGGCTAATTGAGGACTCAACAAACAGATTCAAACCCAATCTGATAGTGGCCAGAATCCAATTTGATAATGGCGACTGTGAGTGAAAACGGAGGCCTTTGGGAATTAAAAAAAGAAAATAGATGTTTATAAACACGAGATGGAGGAGATCCTGGCCCGAATCTTTGATATTGATCCTGAGCTACCAAATCAATTTCGTTTTGTCTAATCTAATGGTACAGCTCTCACTTGTCCATCCTCAAATATCTCACATTTATGTTATATTTTATTTTAAACTATTAAATTAATAATATTTATTGGGTCTAGACGTCTAGTGGAATAGGGTGAAAGTTTTGCCTAGTCTCACCTATCAACCTCCTGCTCCCAATCTTACATTTATGCTATATTTTATTTCAAGTTATTAAATTAATAATATTTTATTTAATAATAATAGTTTATTGGGTCTAGACGGCTAGTGGAATTGGGATAAACTATAGTAGTTATCACTTTGGCCTTTGGGCATAACTAAATAAAATATTTAGACAACTTTAATTAATAATAATTTCTTTTAAGTATTTATATAATATTTTATTTAATAATAATACTTTATTGGATCTAGACGTCTAGTGGAATTGGGATGAAATATATATATATATATATATATATATATATATATATATATATATATATATATATATATATATATAAGCTATAGTAGTTATAAACAATGGTAATTATCACTTTGGGCATGCATAACTAAATCAAATGTTTAGACCAGTTTAATTAATAATAATTATTGCTTTATATAATAAAAAAACCCTATTTACTTGGGTTAACCTGAATCTAACCCAATCCAAGCTCAAATATTAGTAATATAATAACAAGTCCAATTACTAATTGGACTTACCGTGAAGGGCGCGTTGCCCCCTCATCCCCGCCCTCTCACCAACGAGCGGGACGGTTGCCCACTCACCAGGAAATGGGACCCTCAAATACATCATTAATCAATAAGTTGGAGATTAATTTGCAAGTTTATTTTGTGAACAAGAAATAAATAATTCATTACAGAGCTTAGAAATGGTAGGATTTAAGTTGGTTTCATCTCCTTGTAATTTAATAAATTGTTCTCAAGGTGTCCATTACAATTAATTCAAACCACTTGTGATTTAATTCACAATCTTTTCATATTTTTTATAATAAGAATATAAGTAAACTTATAAAAAATGAACTTAGTGAATCACATGAGACTATGGTTAGCTTGTGTGACAACCCCACTATGTAAAGATTATTTATCTTATTCATTATTTATAATTCAAATTATTTATCTTAAATATGTAGAATTTAATTTTCTTCATCATAATTTATGTAATTTATCTTTTAAATGTGAAAAATTAAATAAATTATTCATATATATATTAATAATTATAAGATTAATTAATAAAATAATTTGTTTAATTTTAGTTATGATACATATTAGGGTAAGTAATCAAGCATCTAATCCTCATAAACCCAACTTATTATATACATTTAATTTTGATGCATATTCTACTTAAACAAAACTCTACCAAATTCCGATTCACAAGTACAATAATTTGTTTTCCTTGCATATAGTGAAACAACTGAGGCAATAAATATAAATAGCACAAAAAAAGGGGTATTCCCAAGGAAGTTAAATGTCCATAAGTATAATGAAAATGAAATAAGAACAAATTCCCATTTAGAAAGTCTACTCCTCAAAACTTTACAATAAATATTAATCACTAATGGAAAAATGCCTAACCGCTTGGACAAATTTAAGACCATAGATTAATGATCTTCTTCCCAAAAATATCATGCAATTTAAAAAATCACAAGTATTTTAATTAACAACCATGCACTATCAAATTAATGCTAATAATCAAACCATATTATATATATTTGACAAGTATATGAATCTTCATCATCATTTATCTTTTTTTTTATTAAATTATGTGTAAGTTGGAAGCAAAAACCGGCACAGACTGTTAACTTGAGAAAGATAAACTGAAGTTTATAGAGAAAAGCACAATTTTAGTTGCTTTATTTTCTAACTAAATGAAATGAGCTTACATATGAGATTTGTTCTTATACAATTGAGAAAGAGAAAGGCGTACAATTGACTGACTGAGAGAAAGAGTAAAGTGAGAAAGTAAAGAGAAGAGTAAAGGAAATTGGAATTGAAAACGACGTCACTTTGCATTTAGTAAAGTGCCAAGCAGAAACAGCACCGTCTTGATCTTTTGCTGATACATACTCCCATGTGTAATGCTCAACTTTTGTGATTTAATTGAGCAATAATGCTACGGACACTAGTATTTTTACACCAAAATCTTGTACCGGCCTACGTGTCCCGTGATTCACACCAACAAACCAGACATGTTTCACGTTATTAAATTTTTTTTTAGTGAACGACCGTTCATTTACATAGACTCCTGTCCATATTATATGGACGAGGGCCCATTTACTACGGACGGGTGTCCCCATTTAAAGGACACATGTCAATCAGTAAAATTGAATATTTTTTTTATAAAAATTAGGGACGGCCATTCACATGTTATGGATGGCTGTCCTTAAATATTGGACGAACGTTCATATTTTAATGGACGCCCGTCCATTAACAATTCTTTTTAAAAAATTACTATGTTATAATTTATTTAGAATTTATCATAAAAAAAAAATTATTCCATTTTACTGATGGACGTCCGTCCTTTAAATGGGGACGCTCGTCCGTAGTAAATGGACTCTCATCCATAAAATATGGACGGGAGTCCATGTAAGTGAACGACTATCCATATTTGATGAACGACCATTCACTAGAAAAAAATTTAATAACATGAAACGTATCTGGTTTGCTGGTGTGAATCACAGGACACGTAGGTCGATACAAGATTTTGCTGTAAAAATACCGGTGTCCGTAGCATTATTGTTTAATTGAGATTATAGCCAGTGTAGAGGCGGCTGTATAAGAATTTAATTAAATAAATACAAAGTTTTATTATTTTTTATTTGACAGGAGACACATGCGAAAACACAGTTATATAAAATAATTAAAATAAACAAAATATATTTACAATTGAATAGGATAAAGACTAATGTTTTCCCAAATTATAAAAGTAAAAGTGGCGATACTTTAATCCCTCCTTATTTTTTCAATTGCGGTTTTTTTTAGGGTTTTATTTGAAGTTTTTTATTTTATCATAAACATGGGGGAATCAAGAACAAGGCGCGGCAAACGATTACAACCATTAGAAGAATTCCCGGACAATATTCAGGCTTCAAAGGTTAGTTTTCTTTTTGGAACCAATACAACTTCATTGAGGTTTTTATTTTCTAGTGCTCTGTGCATTTTTTTTTTCTTTTGCAAATTGTTTTACTTGCAGTTTTCTTTCAAGAATTAGTTTTCTTTAAAGGTAAGTTTTCTTCTGCAACTTGCTTTATTTTCTTCCGTGCATTATGTGTTTACATTGAGGACAAAATCTCACAACTTTCTAGGGTTTTCAGAAAATACACTTATTTGATATTTATTAAATTTTTTTTAATGACACAATTATTGATAAAAACACATAATCAAACACACATCAAGTACATAATGTCAAATTTTGAGAAAAAAATAATATTATACTATAATATTAAACTTGGCCATGCATCACACATCAGTCACATAATGCCAAATTTTGAGAAAATGGTTGTAGTGAAAGTACACCGTTTTACACAATTACACTTTAGTCTTGATGTTTTAACAAATAACAATCTGATCCCTTTTTCTTCTAAATCCTAACAGCCTCTACATTTAATACAACCCCCTAACTGGATAGAAGACGCAAAAATAATATGTTGTAAATACTCTTAAACAAATCAAGCAAACATCAACCAACAAACACACAATCAACGCAAACCAAACAGATTCAATACACAGTATTTACCGTGGTTCACTTGTTCAATATTGAACAAGCTACGTCAACGTTGAGCTCCAGAATATGGATGCTCGCTGCACTTTCTATTACAATCAAGAATGGTTACAACCCTCAAACTCTCTCTCTTACAAGATTTCAACCAAGATCAACCAGGATTTGGAATAACAACAGTAAACCTACAATCTGAGATAAGAACACTACACCAGGTTCCTACCCCACTAAGAAACACAACTTAATGGACAGATTACCCGCAGATTTATACCCACACAACAAACCCTAATTTGTAACTCAGAGAGATATCAAAACAGAGAGAAAAAACACGTTCCTTCGAAACTAAAGAGTCATAAGCTTTTATAGGTTTGACTCAACTTAAGTCTTCAGCCGTCAGATCTATTCTCAAACCAACGATCAGGATTGAGTGTCGGTTTAACTCACAACAGTGTCGTTTTGGATTTTCTTGGCTTAAGTTAAACGGTGTCGCTTAAGGCTTCACATTTAACAATCTCCACCTTGAAGCCTTATTCTTTCCTTTGTCAGTAACCAGTAGGTGCATCAAGCAGTTCTCATACTCCTTCTTTGCTCTGTTGAATTCAGTTGATGTGAAGAATGTTCAAGCAGTGCTTGAACTTTACAGCAGTTACAACTTTGGTTCCCATATCAAATGGATTTTCTTCAGTTGGAATTTTCAGCAGGCTGACAATTCCCTTTGAAATCTGATCTCGAACAAAATGATACTTTACATCCACATGCTTCGTCTTCTCATGGTATACTGAGTTTTTACTTAGATGAATGACACTTTGGCTGTCAGAATATACAGTCATAGGGCCATTCATCTAGTTTATCTCTTTCAAAATCCCTTGTAGCCAGATTGCCTCTTTCAAAGCATCAGTTACTGCCACATACTCACACGTTGTGGGACGGTGCTAATGGTTGAAGCTGGGATTTCCAGCTAATGCAGTTTCCACCTAAAGTGAAATAATAAGCTGTGGTGGACTTCCTTGAATCACGATCTCCTGTAACGTCAAAGTCCACATACCTAACAAGATCAAGTGCAGGAGTTCTTTTGCAATACTCTAATCCAACATGCATTGTAGTGTTAATGTACCTAAGTGTCCATTTTAAGGCAACCCAATGCTCTATTCCTGGATTTGACATAAACCTACTTAATAGAGATATTACAAATGAAAGATCAGGCCTAGTGCTTATCATTGAATACATCACTGATCCTATGGCACTAGAGTAGTGGATGTTTTCCATTTTAATCCTATCTACATCAGTTTTGGGGGATTGAACTTTGCTTAAGGTGAAATGACCTGCTAAGGGTACATTTACAGTTTTAGCATCAGCCAAACCAAACCTAGATATTAGTTCATGCAGATATGGGAATTGATGGAGTTTCAGTCTATTTTCTTTTCTATTTCTATAAATCATCATCCCTAATATCCTTTTTACAGATCCTAGATCTGTCATCTCAATTTCAGCATTTAATTTTGCTTTTAATTCATCTATTTGAGGTTTGGACTTACTGATTATTAGCATGTCATCTACATATAGCAGTAAGTACATGGGTATGTTATTAAAGCAAGCATAATACAAACAGTTATCATAAGCACTCCTAATGAACCCAATTCCCACTATAAAGGAGTCAAATCTTTTGTACCATTGCCTAGGAGATTGCTTGAGTCCATACAAGGACTTGTGCAATAGGCAGGCATGCTTAGGCAGGTTTCTATCTCTAAACCCTAATGGCTGTCTCATATAAATTTTCTCTTCCAATTCACCATGTAAAAAAGTTGTTTTAACATCTAACTGTTCTAGTTCTAGATCATATTGAGTTACTGCAACTAGCATAAGTCTAATTGTTTTAAACTTAACCACAGGAGAGAAAACTTCTGTAAAGTCTATACCTGCCCTTTGTGTGTAGCCCTTTGCCACTAGTCTTGCTTTGTATCTTGGAGGGTCTGATCTTGTTAAACGTTCCTTCAGTTTATAAAGCCATTTGCAATCAATTAGCTTCTGGTCAGTAGGTTTTGGGATCAGAGTCCAAGTACTGTTCTGTCTTAAGGATTTCATCTCCTCCTTCATTGCTTCCAGCCATTTTTTACTGTCTTTTGAACTCACAACTTCCTGATATGTCTCTAGTTCAGATGTCAGTGTTTCTACCCCAGCCACAAGGCCTATGTAGATCAAATCTGCATAACTATATCTGTTTGGGGGCCTTATTTCCCTTCTGACCTATCTCTGGCCAGTTGGTAATCTGCTAGGTTCTCATCCTGTTCTTCTTCATTGTTCTCAGGCTGCACAGTTTCTTCATATTAGTCCCCAATGTTCTGCAGTATGGCATTTTCTGGTTCTGTTTGTTCAGGTTGTTCTAAGTGCTCTGGCAGGTTTTGTGGCTCTACCTCAAACTGTGATCTCTCTGTTTGATCAAGCAGTGCAGGATCTGTTCTTGAGTTACCTGCATTGTCAGTGGACACTTTGCAAGGGAAGGTTAGCTCATTAAAGACTACATCTCAGCTTATTATGATCCTAACTCCTGGTGCATTTCTCTCCCACAACCTATAACCTTTTGTACCATCCTAGTACCCTAGGAAGACACATTTTAGAGACCTGGGTTCAAGCTTACCCTCTCTGGTATGTGCATATGCTGCACACCCAAAAACCCTTAGGTGGTTTAGGTTAGGTTTCCTTCCAGACCATCTCTCTTCGGGGCATTTAAAACCTATTGAGCTGGATGGACTTTTATTGATCAAATAAGCAACTATAGTTAGGGCTTCTTCCCAAAAATTCTTAGGTAGCTCAGCAGTGAACGGAAGACAGCTGACCCTTTCTAGGAGAGTCCTATTCATTCTCTCTGCAACCCCATTTTGTTCTATGCCTTTGTAGCCCCAGATTTTGGCAGTAGGTGTCAAACTCTAGGTTACAGAACAGACCATTATCAGTTCTAAGGGTTTTGACCTTTCTATCCAATTGTGTTTCTACAAGGGTTTTCCAACCTTTGAACTTGGTTAGGGCTTCGTCCTTAGTCCTAAGGAGGTATACCCATACTTTTCTACTGTAATCATCCACTATGGAGAGGAAGTATATGTTCCTTCCATGTGATTTCACCTTTTCTGGACCCCAAAGGTCAGCATGGACATAGTTTAGACAGTTTGCAGCAAGATGAGTTCCTTTTTGAAAACTCATCTTGTCTTTGATTTTCCAAGGATGCAGGTTTCATAAAAATCTAGAGCAGTTACAACATCACTACCAAAATAACCTTGCTGTTTCAATGCATTCATACCATTCTGGCCTATATGGCCTAATCTCAAGTGCCATTTTGCTGCAGCAGATATGTTAGTAGACAATAAAACAGAATTAGAAACATCAGGATAGAACTGTCCACAAAATATATAAAGCCCATTTTTCTTAACCCCCTTCATTAACACATTTCCATTTTTGTAGACTTCCATACAACCATTTTGTGCCTTATAAGAACAGCCTGGTTCATCCAAGGTTCCCAAGGAAATTAGGTTACGTTTTAATTCAGGTATAAACCTGACCCTAGTTAGTAATACTAACTTACCATTATTCAGCTTAATGGTTATATCCCCTATCCCTTGAACCTCACAGGAGTGGTTATTCCCCATAAAGACAGTTTCTTGCTCCCCAATTTTAAGTATTTGAAACCAGTCTTTGTTAGGGCTCATATGGAAGCTACAACCTAAGTCTAGTACACATTCACTGCCTCTAGATGTATTAGAAATGGTAAGGGCTTCTGATATTTCTAGGTTACTACTAGAGCTAGCTAGGTTTGTCTCTGTACTATTCTGTTTGTTCTTTTTAATCCAATCATAGCAATTTTTCTTTAGGTGTCCTACCTTGTTACAGAAGAAACATTTCCTAGATTCCCCCTTAGTTCTACCATTTCCTTTACTATTCTTCTTGTTTTTAAAGCCTACATTTCTCTGATGGGTTTTTCCATTATCTTTACTAGATTGCCCAACCTCAACTTTCCCTTTCACAAACAAGTTGCAACCATTACGCTTCTGGATCTTTAATTCTAATTCCCTAGATTTTAGTCCAGAAACTATCAAGTCCACACTAGGTACTGTCCCACTATACAGGAGTGCATTCTTAACCACTAAATATTCTTCAGGTTGGGAATTCAACAGAATCATAGCAAGGCTTGAATCTCCTAGTTCTTGGTCAGTACCTTTTAGGGTTAGGGTCATTTTTAAGAATTCATCAAGATTGTCATCCAGGGATTTAGCTATGTCCATTTTATAAGAAAATAAAGCACCTTTCAAGAAAGCTAAATTAGGGGCAGATTTAAGAGCATACAAAGACTCGAGTCTACCCCAGAGTGGAATTAGAGATTCCATACCATCCACCTTTCGCAGCACGATGTCTAACAGGTTCATAATGATCAAATTGTACGCTTCTTCATCCACTTCTTCCTTTTTCTTTTTCTTTTCTTCTGGCCATTTGGACTCATCATTTTTAAGTGCGATCCCGACCTTGTTATGAGATAACAAGGCCTTCATTTTCTTTTTCCATATATTAAAATCGATCTTCCCATCGTATTGGGAGATCTCCATACAAGTAGTGCTCATTATACTGTAATGATAGGGCAAAAAAAAAAAAAAAAAAAAGGAAAAACAGTCTAAGAAGTATGTGGCGTTGTTATACTAAAGGTTGCCAAGTACTGCCAGGTAGTTTTTAAAGTGGTCACTAGTGTTCCAGCAGAAATACTTCGAAACCCTAATTTGAAAGAAAAAAACCTCTAAATTCTAACAAAACCCTAATTTTGATTTTGCCCAAAAAATTCATCGATCCCCTTGTGTTTGTGACCTAATCTCACGAATTAATGCCACGATTCAGCAAGATTTGAAGTCCTAATGATCAAGGAACCTTTAAATCGAAAAACCCCAAAATTCTAACAAACCCTAATTTTTGAATTTGTCAAGATTCCTAAACCTAGATACACCTTAGACCTATAAAAGGCTCTGATACCACTGTTGTAAATACTCTTAAACAAATCAAGCAAACATCCACCAACAAACATACAATCAATGCAAACCAAACAGATTCAATACACAGTATTTACCGTGGTTCACTTGTTCAATATTGAACAAGCTACATCCACGTTGAGCTCCAGAATATGGATGCTCGCTGCACTTTCTATTACGATCAAGAATGGTTACAACCCTCAAACTCTCTCTCTTACAAGATTTCAACCAAGATCAACCAGGATTTGGAATAACAACAGTAAACCTACAATTTGAGATAAGAACACTACACCAGGTTCCCACCCCACTAAGAAACACAACTTAATGGACAGATTACCCGCAAATTTACACCCACACAGCAAACCCTAATTTGTAACTCAGAGAGATATCAAAATAGAGAGAAAAAACGCGTTCCTTCGAAACTGAAGAGTCATCAGCTTTTATAAGTTTGACTCAACTTAAGTCTTTAGCCATCAGATCTGTTCTCAAACCAACGATCAAGATTGAGTGTCGGTTTAAGTCACAACGGTGTCGTTTTGGACTTTCTTGGCTTAAGTTAAACGGTGTCGCTTAAGGCTTCACATTTAACATAATAAGTGAACATAGAGATTCTCAACAGTCCTCAAGAAAGTTCCAGCATACTGAGTCCTTCCATTTCTCAATTAGGCTCCATGATTTCTCTTCATCATCATCATCTTCGAAAAGAGAGTTTTCATTTGTCTTGAAAAAAAAAACTTAGTGTGAAGGTCGAACGCACTACATCGTAAAGGAGTTTCCATTCTTTTAGGGTGAACAATATCACAAGAAAAGATGCAAAGTCATTACCAAGAACAATAAAAGCGTATATTCAGAAAGTCATCTGTTCTGCAAAATACCATTGCTAGAATCAGATATGTTACATAGATATTCAATTAAAATGCATTTGCCAGAAATTTGATTAAAAAATGGGATAGATTAAATTAAAATGCATCAAGAGGTTATAGCAATTGGATTAGACAGAAATATACAATACATAAACAAGCTAGATTCTGCAGTAAACTGTAGGCATGTACATATACATAAAAGAATAAAGCATTTTAATTTTCCACGCGGGTTCAGATTCAGTAGTTTGAGATAGCTTAACAACAGCACAAAAGAAGAAACAATAGAGAAAATATATTCTGCAATTGAATGGTTCAGAGTATATATTTATTATCTTTAGTTGTGAGCTCAGAAGGATAGACCGAAATCTAAATCTGAATATCGCTAAACCAACAAAATTTAATAAGCATGCATACTATTCTCTGCTGATCTTCGGAGTGAAGTAAATAAGCGTGGATATTGCTGAGAGTTAAAAGTATTGAAAGTCAGTGCTCAAGTAGAAAACTAAAAAATGAGTAAGACATTGATTACAAAATTTTGGTATGCAGGCACTCAAAAGTCAAGACTTAAACTCCTAATAGATCTTTTCAGAATTGACAAATAAATCCATAAATAACTAATTGGTTTACATACTTGTGGAAGTTTGATACAAACTGAGCTCACGTTTGTGTAAAATTAAGCTTCAATACGCCTACTTTTGTTGAGTATTACATTATATTGAAAAAGGGTAAGGGTAGTTTTTGACCAAATTGAGTCAAAATTTTATGTGCATGTAAGTAATGAAAACAAAGGGTTGCCAAGTTAAATTTTCCCAATTTATATTTTATATTACCGTAGAACCTCTCTATAGTCATCATGTTGGAACCAATTAAATTTATTATTATGAAGAGGTTATAACTTAATCGAGGTGTAATTACAATAATTATTTTTTTGTTAAAAAATTATTGTTTTCATTTCTTATTTTATAATTCATGTTTTAGTAGTATTATGATTTTAATTCATTGTTCTAGTACTATTAGGATAGTACGTGAATGAATATCAAAGAGTTATTGCAGAATTGAGTGATCAGATTCGACAACTTCACTACACTAATCAAATAGATATTAATGTCTTCCTTAATCATCCAAATGAGTAACAAGTTGTGTATGCCTTAATTGAAGAAGAAAACATTATTGGAATTAGACAAGAAGAGAAATGAGATAATCCTGAGGATGATAGTACAGAAATATCAAAAGTTTCATATTAGGAAACTCTAAACGTGTATGAGAAGTTAGAAATATTTTAGCTTCAACAAGAAGGTGTCAATGTTGGCGACTTATTATGAATACATACGATAAAAGATGTAATAACAACTCTAAAGCATAAATCATTGTCAAACAACTTTAGATAAATATTTTATTTAATCTCAGTGGCGGATCTAGAAAATTTTATTAGGGTGGGCCAAAATAAAAAATAATTACATATTAATATTTTTGTTAGGGTGGGCCAAAATCCAAAAATTATGTATATTAATATTTAAAAAAAAAATTGAGGGCCCACCCAAAAATGGGCTGGATTCGCCCCTGTTTAATATTAAACCTTTAATGTAAATGGCATATTTTTTTTTTTTTTGCAGTATAGTACATATAATTATTACTATGTAGAGGCAAGTTCCTTAAAACCGAACCTAGAAAAATTATAACTTATAACAATGTAAAATTTATTCTTATTTATAATTGGTCCAAGTTGGGACTAGAATTTTTTATAACTATATGAAAGTTATTCCTATACAGAGTACCACTATAAAGAGGTTATACTGTATATGGATTTCACTTTGTCAAGATATAAGCCTAGGAACAGTCTGGGTTAAAATGTAATATTGAAAAGTAGTCAAGACTAAATATATTAGTCTAGGTTAAAATGTCAGAAATCAAAGCTGTGTAGAAACGCAGTGTTTTGTATGTACAGCTATATAAAAGAAATCCGCATATTGTTTTGTAATTCAGTTAGACAGTAAATGAAAATATCTCAATTATCTCTTCTTCAATTTCGTTCTGTTTTCTCTGTTTTTCTCCCAAATCGATTCTAGAATATTCTTCTCACACTTTTATGATAAAGACTCCCTGTATTTAAAGAAGTTATATCTGGAAGGGATATGAGATCCGTCTTACCCATTAAAACAAGCATAAATTGAAAAATATAAACTCTTAATAAATGAAAAATTAAACGGCTAGTACAAGCAATGATAACAGAACATAATGCAGCATTCTCTAAAACATTAAAAGAACCTACAATATAGAGAGCACCAGCATTCCTCACGAAAAGTTCCACCATGCTAAGTCCTTCAATTTCTTAATTAGGCTCCATGATTTCCCTTCATCGTCGTCATCATCTTTAAAAGAGAAGTGTTTACTTGTCTTTGAAAGAATTTTTTTTCAAAGATCAAAGGGAGTGCATGAAAAGGGACTAGCAATTTTTGCATGGTCGATGAAGTGAAAGGCAAAAAAGCAATCACGCTAGCAAGAATAGGAACCCAAATCTTTCCATTTTTGAAGACAATGAACACAGTTGCACAAAACAGCACCATTACAGCCTGTAGTGATAGTAATAGTGATGACAGTCCAACAACCACATTCTTTGGCAACAAATGAATATCTACCTCTGTATATCGTGTAGTGTAAATGGATAAGATTTCTAGTATGGACCAAGAGGATGATGCTAGTGCTATTGCATCTGATATCACAAAAATTATGAAGGAAACTTCCTGAATGAAGTGAGGAGTCCCCGTATCATCTTTGGTGCCACCTGGCACCGTTAAAGCTGCAGCAAAAGCCACTGTGGTAATAAGTGTTGCCACAATCATACATGAATTTGCAATTTCCTTCATCCACTTCTCATCCTTATCTTTTAAATCTGTCATCTTCTTATTGAATAGATCTCTAGGAGTTTTCATATCCTTATTTTTTGCTCCAACATGCTTTCGATCCATAATCTTTTCCACTTCCTACATTCATTGATCAAAAAATCTTACCAGTGGAAAAAAAAAAAAAAAAAATTGTTTTCTACTCATGTAAAGAAGAGTGATGTAAATATTTACCTCAAACCAAAACGACTCTTGCTGCCACCGGGAAGCTACTTCTGATATATTATGGAGCCGTTCATTATTGAGCCATTCTTGTGGTGGCATCTTTCCAGCCAAATGCAAGATATTGTTTTTTTCCTCATCTTTGTACTGAAAAATTGATTTCTTCAATTCCGGATCTATGTCGTGAATGAGTTTGAAGATTTCATTTTGACGATTCAAAACAGCAACGTGAAATATGCTATAATTGTTTTCGTTAACTCTCAGTATCAAATTAGGAAATTCATGAATAAGACTGGCTAGAAAATGGATGTTTTTTTGTTCGACGGCATCAAATATTACTGGCCAAGGGTGGTCAATAATTTGTGAAATCTCATTTTCATCCAATTTTAAATAACGAATTTGTTGCCAAAGCCATTTGACTAATTCACGTGCTTCTAGGGACCATTTTTCTTGCTGGACCTCGTCGCTACCTAAACCTGTGAGTTTGTTGGGCCAACATTAATTAGTTCAAAGAAAATTGGGCTTTAGAGATATATATGTCTCATAAAGATTTAGAAACAAAACAATCAAAGCGAAATTGGATACAAAGACGAGAATATTGACTGATTATGTATAAACTGATTTTTAATTAATAGAAAATGTAAAAGAAAAAAATTAAGAAATTCAATGCAACTCAACCCTTGAAGAAAAGAAGCAATTGACGTTGAAGAAAAACTTGAGGGAACACATATGTACAATCTAATTAAATTTTAACAGAATAAAATAAGAGATTGGAAGGTTTGTAAGGTCATGGTGTCAAAATAGAATGTAAAACCCAAGATCAGGATCATGACTAATCAAGACATGCTTAAGGTTTTAAAGAGCAGAGAGACTAGCCTTTTTTATTAGGAAAATTAGGATTTCGAGCCAATATATGCAATGCAGTCTCCCCATTGGATTCCTCATGATGGGTGGCTAATTGTGGTTTCTTCTTCAGCAATTCCAGCGCAATATCTAGCAACAAAACAATCAAAATAATTAAGGATAGCTTGATTCAAGCCTAAAGTAAATTAAATTCAAAGAAGACTCAATTCATTAAATTGATAAAAATAATAATAAAATAGATTATATATAAAATTAATCAGTTCTTTTTCCTTTTATACTGTAATGAAAAATAAGGGTTTATGACATGATCAACGTAAATAAAAAGAATAAAAAGAGGAATTTCAGAGGTTTCCCTAACCCCATCGTTAGTTTTTATCCTATGACGTAAAAGTACCATGTAGTTTTACAATTAGCTCAGTTACAAGGAATAGTGCATGCTTACCATATATACCAATTCTGATCAAACCGTGAATCAATTTCAAGTGATCCTCTTCATTTAGGTACTTATCCTCATTGGAAATAGAAAGGAAGTCTTTATAAAGGAACTTGAAAATTTCTTTATGGCCGAACTGAACTGCCATGATAATGGGTAACATCTTCTTTCCATCATGGATACTTCGTAGCGCTCTATTTTTATCAAACATCTTCTTCGCAAGTTCTAAGTTTCCCGATGCAACAACAAGATGAAAAGCTGTATTGCCCTCATGATTTTTGATTTCTAAATCCTTTGAATTCATTTTATTTACCAAATTTTTGGCAAACACAAAGTACTGTTTTGAAATTGTGATGTGAAGAGCAGTGTCACCTTTCTGTGATATTATGGCTTTTGTATAATCTGAATGCTCCTCATAAACTTCTCTAGCTACATTCCAATCATTGTTACATGTAGCCTGAGACAATTGTTTTTTGATGCGTTGATCTAGCCACCAATTATCTTTCAAGTGAAACAAAACAAGATTAAATATATAAACTAATTCATTCAAATTGAGCTTCTATAATAAACTAAACATGTGAATTATTTACACAAAACTAGATGAAGATACTATTTACACTCAAGTTTAAACTCTTTATACTTTTTACACTCAAGATTTTTTTAATGTCAAATATAACCTTTCAAAATAAATTGGTGATGAACCATTAAAAATAACTTTATTATTTATTTAAACATGTCGTGTTAATTATTTACTTGGGGTACCGATAATTAGGAGATACTAAAAAAAAAAAAAAAAACATTTTAAATGATAAAATTTACTATATTAAATAAATAATTACTCATGAATATAATTTTCTTAGATCAATATTGATAATTCTTTATATGTATGCTAAAAAATGTTTTAGCCCTCCCAAAGAAAGTTTTTGTTTCCATTACTGTATATTTATATTAATTGAATAAAAAGTTTGATAATTAAGACGATCCAATTAAATCTGCAATTAGAATATCAAAAGTAAGTTATACTTACCAAGCAATTTGGAATCCATATCTTCTAAGGGTCCTTGGATTGTATGAAGGAACTCCACCATAAATTCATGACCCTGCTCAACTGCTTTGTGTATGGGTAACATTTTCTTCTCTCCACGGATAAACGGTAGTTCTTCATTCTTCTTACACATCTCCTTGGCTAGTCTCACATTTCCAGATGCAGCAAGCAAGAAAAAAGCGGTATTGCCATCACTATTTTTAATAGCCAAACCTTCTTCTTTCATGTATTTTAGCAGTTCTTCAACAAAGTTAAATGACTTTGTCACAGCTGCCATGTGAAGAGCAGTATCCTCTTTTCTTGATACTCTTGCAGTTAAATATGTTGAATATTTCAATGGATTACTGTCAAAAATATCGTTATAAGCTCCATTCCAGTCATTGGTTGATGCGGCTTTGCATAATTTTTCCAAGTTTCTATTTTTCCTCCATGAATCATGTGAATCATCTGTAAATATGAAACAATAACAAGTTTTATACATAGAAGAAATAAATTTATTCTAACTAATTTTATTGTAGATTGATAAGGTAATATTACACATATAAATTGTCTACACAAGATTTTATGGTAAGTATTCTATATGTAATAATAAAAGTCATTAATCTTTTATATTTACATTTGTATTTCTATTTTAATACATTTATTAATATATTTAGCAATTAGATAATTAAAACTATTGTTTTTAAACAATGACAGGTAGTTAGATAAGAAACAAAAAAATATAAAATTTGAAAACTATATATATATAAAATAATCTATTAAATATTACGCAAAATAATTTTACTTTACAAAAAGAATCTCGTTTTAGATTTCTAACTCTTGAACCACTTTTCATTAAAGCTGGGTAATTTTCAAAATCACAGTCCATGAGAAAAAATGACTATTTACTCCTTCATTTTAAGAAAATAAATAAATAAAGCAACTTCAGTTCTCTTCTCGACAATATGAAAATAAAATTTGATTTATCATGTAGTAATTTATCTCCATTTCTCCTCTATTTCAAAAAGTAATATACATTTTAAAATTCTATATATCATTAAGACTGATAAGGGAAAAAAAATTCAGCCCTCTCAAACAAAAAAATTCTGATTTTGCCAACGTATATTAATATTAATTGAATATAAAGTATAAAATTAAGAAAATGAAGTAATAATATCAGGAATAGTGTGTGCTTACCAAACAAAGAAACTCTATTTCTCAAATTTAGAAATAATCTGCTGCTATCAATTTCTTGTAAGGGTCCTTGGACTCTATAAAGGAACTTTGCCATCTTTTTGTGGCCTAACTGAGTTGCTCGATGAATTGGTAAATCTTCTGAATTTCCTCGTATACTTGGTAACCACCTATTCTTCTCAAACATTGCCTTGACAATTTTCATACTTCCATTTTCAGTAGCAAGTAAAAAAGCGGTATCTCCATCATCATTTGTGATATCCAATTCTTCTTTCAACATGTACTTTATTAGTTCTTTGACAAACTCAATGGAATTGTTCTTACTTGCGAGGTGGAGAGCATTATCTCCTTTCTTCGATATCTTAGCAGTTAAATATTTTGAATTTTTAAATGGATCTTCCTTAAAAACATCTTCATAAGCTGTGTTCCAATCATTGCTCATTACAGCATTTGACAATATTTGGTGAATTTCCGTTATCCTCATATCAACTATAAAAGAGAGACAAGAACAACTTTTTTACATGTATATACAAAAAAAGGACCAATTCATTCAATTTGTTTTGAAGTAAATTGATAGAGTAATTAATATTTATATAAAGAGTCAATCTAGTTTTACTTAATTAAATTTATACTTGATGTCTAGATATGCACATTTATCCAATAAACCCATGGTTAACAATAGAAATTTTCATTTTAACTTTACCGACTTTCTTTAGTACCAAATACAGTATAACATTTTATAGAAAAAAGGAGTTGAGAGAAAATAGAAATAAAATTTATAAAATAATTTTCAATTAGCTTATATACAATCAAGAACTCAGCCTCTACTTGTGCACAGATTCACTAATGGTGCTCACTAAGTGCTACACTTATTAGCATGGCCATCTCAAGGAAAGTGGAGGCCTAAGGCGAAATTTTTTAATTTAGTCATTCTTTTGCTTAATAAAAAACAATCATTCAAATTTTATGTTTAACTAAAACTGTATACTAGCACTTTACTATTAAAACTGTATCCTATAAAATTTGACTACAACCATAGGGAAATAAATATATATTAGTTTGTTATATATAAAATACTTTTAGGCTTTGATACTGATATTTATATGTATGAAAAATATTAAGTATATACATACGTCTTAAAATTTTTAGTTTCCGCATTAGAGAATGGCTATAGTATTGAGAGGATATTATGAAGAAAAAACTAAAAAGAAGAAAATATAATTTTTTCTTTTATATTTTTCTACAGTTAGAAAAAGTTTAAAGAAAAAATTAATTAACATTTATTATAAAAGGAAGAATATAATAAGGATATTTGATCAACAGTAATATATAATAAGAAAACAAATAATATTAAGTAAGCCTTATTTAAAAAAAAAAAAAATTCTTAATTCAAAAAAAAAAAAAAAAATTCGATTAAATATAAAGTATTTGTAAACACATATTTTTCTATGAGGCCTTGACTCAAGGGGAGGCCTGAGGCAATTGCCTTAGTTTCCTAGCCCTATTGAGTCATTGTGGTCCAAATTAAACTAATTCAATTAAATTTTATGCTAACTTTAAACCTTTTAAGTTCTATTTAAAAGTTTAAATTACATATATGGTAAAAAAAAATTTATAGTTTCACATTGTATAAATATGATCTCCTATTTTAATGCCCGATACTTCTTGTGTGTTAATTCTGTTTCCTATTTAAGGAAAGCAAGCGATTATTAAATATATTCAAAAAAATAAAAGGAAATGATACTTATACTCAAAAGAATACATTTTTTAAAAATATTAAAAAAAATTCTAAGATAGTATCAAAACATACCATCTTGATTTGTGAGAGGATGAGAAGTCACGTTCTCAACTATTTCTTCAGATGACCCATTTTCTAATGCAAATGCTGTATCCATCATTAATCATTAGTCAAACTTTTGTAATCAATCTTATTTGAGAATATATATATATATATATATATATATATATATATATATATATATATATATATATATATATTAGTCTAAAAGTTTGAATTAAAATAATTGTAAATATTATATATATATATATATATATATATATATATATATATATATGTTAGTCTAAAAGTTTGAATTAAAATAATTGTAAATATTTGATACATGCGTATAATACTTTAATTAAAAATACTTATATATTCGTTAAAAATTATTTATCTAAATAAATAGTGTAAAGAACATTATTATAAATTTAATTTATCATGTAATACTTTATCTACATTTCTCCTCTTTTTCAAAAAGAAATACAATTTACTATATCAAATAAAAAATTATTTAATAATGCAAAATTTTCTTCTATAGTAGATTAATATTGATAATGTTTTTTTTTTTTTTTTTTTTAAATGTATGCTAAAAAATATTATATTAATTGAATAAAACTATAAGAAAAATAAGATATTTTGTTGATAATTAATATCAAGATTATAAGGATCAAGTAAATATGCAATCAGAGTATCAAGAAGATCATACTTACTAGATGATTTGCTGCAATCCGTTTCTTCTAAGGATCCTTGGATTTTATCTATGAACTCTACCATCAGTTTATGGCCCAGTTGAGTTGCCACTTGAATGGGTAACATCTGGTTAGCTCCACAGATATTTGGTAACTCAACATTCTTCTCAAACATATGCTTGGCTAGTCTCACATTTTCGGAAGCAGCAGCAACATAAAAAGCAGTGTTGCCAAGACAATTTTTAATAGCCAAATCTTCTCTATTCATATATTTTATTAGTTCTTCAGCAAACGTAAAAGATTGTGTCTCAATTGCAACATGAAGAGCAGTGTCCTCTTTCTTTGATATCCTAGCAGTCAAATATTTTGAATTTTCAATTGGATTTTCCTTAAAAATATCCCGAAAAGCTGTGTCCCAATCATTCCTCCGTGTCAGTATGTACAATTTTTCCAAATAGTCTTCTTTTATGCTTGGATCATCTGTAAAGGTGAAATAAGAATTGGTTTTATGCATATAAGGTATTCTAATTGATTTTAATATAAATAGATAAAGTATTATTAAACATATGAAGTGTCTAAGCAAAAATTTAATTTAAAGTATTTTATTTCTAATTATAATTGTCATTAAATATTTATATGTAAATTTATATTTTACTTTGAATATAGTTACTAATAAATAAATATAACAATTTGGTAATTAAAACTATTGATTTGAAACAATAACATTTTTTTTACTTACTGTTGTGTGTGTGTGTGTGTGTGTGTGTGTATATATATATATATATATATATATATACAATAGTAAGATAAAGAAAAGAATTTATTTATTTA
>CM047908.1:45875857-45913054 GCA_026229545.1 Pistacia atlantica | reverse complement strand
TGATTGTTATGTGTTTGTAATTTAGGGATCAGTAATATTAACCCTATAATATTTATTGTCCTAACTCACAAGAATGCCCTTTTGCTCTTAAAGCTAACATCTGAATTTAATGATACGTGGAAAATTGTTTTTTTTTTTTTTTCAAATTTTAAGGGGGGCAGAATTGTAATATCCCACTTGAGGTACGTATTTAAGATTTGTTGTATTAGTTAAAAGTTTATTGTTTTAACTTAAATTGAGTTTGTATGTTGAGTTGGTTGAATTGTTGCCTTGAAAATGGGTTGAGTTTTGGTGAAGTTGGAAATCCAATCTTCGCCGGGGCGAAGAAGAAGCTTCACCGCGGCGAGGAGGAGAAGTTGCACTACGGGTAGCTACTGCCCTGTTTCGCCGAGGCGACGAAAAATGCTTCGTCGCGGCGACGAGCCTAAGATAAGGTTTCTTGAATTTTCTAGAGAATTCTTCTTTTGGGACACAATGACCATTCTACCCCTAATTAGTAGGAAAAGTGGGGAGTAAAATGAAAGGAAATTTAGTAGAGATTGTGTTTGAGTGGGGGTGTAGTTGTAAAGAATCAAAGGATATAGATGGAATTTCTAAGGAAGAGCAGGGGCAAAATGGGAAAGGATGCTTATAATATGAAATAAAAAGAGTAAAGTGTAGAGAAAGCCTTTATTCATTTCATTCCACCGCCTCTTCTATTTGCCCATATTCTCTCAATTTCTCCACCCAATCTTTCAAGATTTCCAAGGGATTTAAGAGGAGTTTTGAGTAGGGATTTCATCTAAAGCTTTCTAAGGTAAGAATTCATGCTTTAGATGTGAGTTTTCTTGTATTTATAGTGAAGTCTTATTTGGTTGTTGCTGCCCTTGTGGTTGTTTTGAGTTGTAGAGAAGAGACAAGTCCACAAAAGGAAGGAAAAGTGCTAAAGAAGCCATCTTTGCACAAGGTAAGTAAATCCAACCAACTTGAGTTTTAACAAGCTTTTTTTTGTGTAGAGATGTATGCATGATCAGTATGTAGTATGATTAATGAGAAAATTGAATTGAGATGAGTAGCTATTGTTGTAGTTGTTGGATAGATTCCATGTATGAGAAGTGTTTTAATGTGTATTGAGATTGGATTTTGAGATGAAGTTTGAGAGATGTTGTGTGAATCTTTATGGGAGTGCTTTTCTTGACAGGGATTATGAGTATTTGAGGGAGTTTTTCCCCATTTTGGATGGCTAGAAAAATGAAGTTTAGTAGTAATTTTCGTAGGGTGTTTATATGCACATGAGATGTTTGAGGAAATGCCTAAGTGAAATCTGCCCTGTCACTGGCGTAACTTTCTAAGTAATTTTTGAGCATTTTACGGTTTGAACTGGGCTGAGACAAAAACAGAGAAGTTGTAGCCCTGTTTCTAAGCTTTGAAACGAGACCAGAACCGTAGTAATCCGAGGTGTATAGCATAAGTTATGGCCGTTTTAGTGTGACTGGTGCAGAATGACTGTTTTGAGGAAATCTTGTAGTTGGCATTTCATTAGTGCATTAGGGAGCATGAGATAGCTCTACACCTTTGTTTATACACTTGACAAGTAGCTTGAGATTTAGTATAGAATGTGAGTATAAGTTCTTTAAGAGTTAAGAGAATAGAGTAGGTTGTGCGATGGGGAACCCGTGAGTAATGGGTAGAGTATTCCCGCATGTACGCCGCATTGAGAGAGCGGCATGAGTATCAGATAGAGAAGTGGTGTAGCCCGTGAGAGTGCATGCGGATGAGGGCTATACTCGAGTACCCGAGAGAGAGATTATATACTCACATGGCCAAGGGTTCCGAATCCATGCATAACCGAGTCCGATCGACTAGAGTGAGTAGAGGTCACGTAGAGCGGGAGTGAGTCCCGGCAGTGCCCCCGGTGAGATGGGGTCGTGATTTATGAAATAGTTATGAGAAAAGAGTTTCTAAGAGAAAGAGAAAGAGGAAAAGAAAGACGTACCCAAAGAGATATTGAACGGGGAGTTGTAAGGAAAGAATTAGAGTTAGAGAGTTACGGGGCTAGCATGAGTAGAGGATTTACTTACTGAGCATTGTTTAGTGCTCACCCCGTTGTTTTCCTATGTTTTGCAGGACCTAGGTGAGGACACTGTCGGATGGATGTCGGCGTTCGAGAAGGAGTGGCTACATTGTCCCTTATGTTTTTGATGACTTTTGTTTATGTTATGCATTTTGTGTAAAAATGTATATGTTTGTAAAGAATATGTATATATGTTTAATAAAAGAAAATCTTTTGGGCCCAATTTCTTTCTTTATTTTATTTTTATGTATTTCATTATAATCTTTTGAGTAGTAGTGGCTATTACATTTTTGGTATCAGAGCCAAGATTTTGGGATTTGACAGTGTGCCATTCTTCTCGCTACGACGTCCGATAGCCGACTGTGTGAGTTAATTCTTTCCTTACGTTAAGTGTTCTTTTGAATTGATCAAGTATGGTTGTTTTGTAGATGAGGCGTAGTAACAGGAGGAAGGGTAAGAGTGTGATGCATGAGGGAGAATCCTCCAACCCACCAGAATCGACTCCCCCTACCCTTGATGAGACGAGGATTCGAGCTATAATACAGCAGGTTTTAGCAGAGAGTCAAGGGAGAGTTGTTCAGGAGAGAATTGAGACTTCCAATAGAGTACCGCCTCTGAGACAAGAGCGAGAAGGGCCGGTACCTCAGCCAGTACAGACTCGAGGTGATCCAATTCAGGGGCTTGTAAATCAGCATCAGCCGCCAGCATTTAAGGGTACAAGGGACCCGCTAGAGGCAGAGGAGTGGTTTAAGTCCGTAGAGCGGACGGCGGCATTGTTTCCCCTGAATGATCGAGAGAGGATCAGATATGCTAGTTTCTTGTTTAAGGGAGATGCCCAGATATGGTGGGAATTAATGGAGGAGACCCATGACATAGCCTCGATGACTTGGGAGGAATTTAGAAGGTTGTTTCAGGCCGAGTACTGAACAGAAGATCGAGTACATGAGAAAGTCCAAGAGTTTATTCACTTGAAGCAGGGGACTAGTACGGTGAAGGAGTATTCTGTAAGATTCAACTCCCTTGCTCGCTTTGCACCCGGAATAGTGTATACATCGGAGTTAAGGAGAGACAAGTTTGTGCAAGGGTTGAGATCAGATATTGCTCGAGATGTAATGACAGGAGTCGAGCCCCCTCATACCTACAGTGAAGCTCTAGCACGGGCTTTAAGGGCAGAGATCTATGTGAACAAGTATATTGCAGAAGGATTGGCTTTGACAGTACCTAATGAGCCATCCACCACCTTACTAAGGGAGAGAGTAGATGTTACAAAGAACAGAGAAGTAAGGGCCAAGAAGAAGTTTCAACCAAGGAAGAATAGGAGAGATCGGCAGTTTAAGCGGCCCAGAACAGAAGGGTTTCCCCCTTGTGCTAAGTGTGGGAGGAACCATCCAGGAGAGTGTTTGAGAGATCGAATGTGTGTTACAAGTGCCGGCAGCGGGGCATATGTGGAGAGATTGTAAAGCTCCCCTTCCACCGACGACCCGAGATCCCAGAGGAATACGAATGCCAAGGTGTTTACGTGGCACAGGTGAAGCCAGGCGAGTCCCATCACCAGCCAATGGCTGGTCGCTTGTTATTTCATGCTGTTTCTTTATATGCTTTGATTGATTCTGGAGCCACGCATTCTTTTATTTCTCATGGAATGATAGAGAGATTAAGCTTGAAACCTGTTAAAGTGAGTCAACCCATTAAGATAGAGTTGCCTGATGGAGTTAGTGTGTTGACTCAAGAGATGTTGATAGGAGAGTCTGTAGTGATCCATGGTCGAGAGTTGGTAGTTGACTTAATAGTCTTCGATATGCCCGATTTTGATGTAATTTTGGGTATGGATTTCCTAGGGAGGAATGGAGTAGAAATTGATTGTCGGAAAAAGAAAGCGAGATTTAATCTCGATAATGGAGATAAGTTTAGTTTTGGAGAGGGCCATCGATTGAGTATGTTGATTAGTAGTGTAAAGGCGAGAAAGATGTTGAGAAAGGGGTGTTCTGGATACATTGCTCACGTAGTACAAAGTGGTGATGTTCCACAGTCAGAAATCTAGAGGGTGCCGATAGTTCGAGAATTTCTGGAGGTGTTTCCGGAAGACTTACAGGGTTTGCCGCCGGAAAGAGAGGTTGAGTTTAGTATTGAACTTGCACCAGAACAGACCTATATCTAAAGCCCCTTATCGAATGGCCCCAGCAGAGCTGCAAGAATTAAAGAAGCAACTCCAGGAACTTTTAGATAAAGGTTTTATCCGACCGAGTCATTCTCCCTGGGGAGCCCCAATTTTGTTTGTGAAGAAGAAAGATGGATCACTACGGATGTGTATTGATTATAGAATTGAATAAGGTGACAAGAAGAATAAGTACCCGCTACCTCGAATAGATGACTTGTTTGATCGGGCTTGAAGGGAGCAACAAGTTCTCCAAGATTGACTTGAGGTCGGGGTACCATCAAGTAAGAGTGAGCAAGATGTGGCTAAGCTCGATAGCAAGGTATGGGCATTATGAGTTTGTAGTGATGCCGTTTGGTTTGACTAATGCCCCAGCCGTCTTTATGGACTTGATGAACCGGGTATTTCATGATTGTTTGGATCAATTTATAGTGGTTTTCATAGATGATATCCTGGTTTATTCTAAGTCAAGGGAAGAGCATGAGGAACATTTAAGAATAGTGTTGCGACGGTTGAGAGAAAGGCAGTTGTATGCTAAATTTTCGAAGTGTGAGTTTTGGCTTGATCAAGTGATATTTCTGGGCCATACAGTGTCGAAGGATGGGATTTCAGTAGATCCGAGTAAGATAAAAGCAATCCTTGAATGGCAGAGGCCGAGGACAGTAAAAGAGGTCCGAAGTTTCTTAGGCCTGGCAGGTTACTATAGACGATTTGTTGAAGGGTTCACCCAGTTGGCTAAACCATTGACAGCTCTTACCAAACAGAAGACTCCTTTTATATGGTCAGAAGCTTGTGAGGCTGTTTTCAAGAGTTAAAGAAGAGGTTAACAACAGCTCCAGTGTTAGTATTGCCTCAGGAGGGTGTAGATTATGACATTTATATGGATGCCTCTTTGCAAGGACTTGGTGCTGTGTTGATGCAGGTAGGTAGGTAGGGTAATAGCATATGCCTCATGGCAATTGAAAGAGTATGAGACGAGATACCCTACGCATGATTTAGAGTTGGCAGCCGTGATCTTCGCTTTAAAGATTTGGAGGCATTATCTTTATGGTGCCAAGAGTAATATCTACACCGATCACAAGAGTTTAAAGTACTTCTTTACTCAAAAGGAGTTGAATATGAGACAGAGAAGGTGGTTAGAGCTGGTTAAGGATTATGAGTGTGAGATTAAGTATCAACCAGGGAAAGCCAACGTAGTAGTCGATGCCTTGAGCAGGAAAGCTTATTTGTCCCGGCTTACTAGACAGAAAGAATTGATAGAAGAGTTGTGTAAGGAACGGATTGAAGTGATACCGGGAAGGATTGCCAGATTAGAGGTTCAGTCCACTTTACTGGAGGAAGTCAAAGATAAGCAAGTGGCCGATGAGTGGTGTCAGAGAATAGTTCAACAAGTGCATGAAGGCAAGGTAACGGAGTTCCACTTGCAGGATGGTGTTCTCTATTTCCGGAATCGGTTGTGTATTCCTCAAAATGATGAGTTGAAGAAGAGAATACTTACGGAGGCTCATGACACACCATACACTGCTCATCCTGGAGCAACCAAGATGTATCAAGATGTAAAGAAGGGTTACTGGTGGCCAGGTATGAAGAAAGACATTGCAGGGTTTGTAGCCAAATGTTTGACTTGTCAACAGGTTAAAGCAGAACACCAAAGGCCATCAGGGTTGCTTCATCCACTTAGTATTCCAGAGTGGAAATGGGAAAGTATTTCGATGGATTTTATCACAGGTCTCCCTAGAGTTCAGAGAGGTTATAATGCTATTTGGGTGATTGTGGATAGGTTAACGAAGGCCGCCCATTTCCTTCCAGTAAAGGAAAGTACTACCTCAGATCAGTTGGCTCAGATCTACGTGAAAGAGGTAGTCAGATTACACGGTGTGCCCAAGACAATAGTGTCAGACAGAGATTGGAGGTTTGTTTCAGCTTTTTGGAATAGTCTGCAGAGAAATTTGGGTACCCGTTTGACATTTAGTACAGCCTATCATCCTCAGATAGATGGTCAAACAGAGAGAACGAATCAGGTGCTTGAGGACATGTTGAGAGCTTGCTGTATGGATTACAGAATGACATGGCATGAAATGTTACCTTTAGTGGAGTTTGCCTACAACAACAGTTATCAGTCTATAATAAAGATGACGCCTTACGAGGCTTTGTATGGTAGATGATGTAGGTCTCCATTGCATTGGGATGAGATTGGTGAAAGGAGTGAGTTGAGTACAGCTCTTGGGCCAGAAATGACGCAGAAAATGATAGAGGATGTAAGACTAATCCGAAGTAGAATGAAGCAAGCCCAAGATAGACAGAAGAGTTATGCCGACTTAAAGAGAAAAGAAGTAGAGTTCCAAGTGGGTGATAAGGTATTTTTGAAAGTTTCCCCTTATAAACGGGTAATGCGCTTCGGGAACAAAGGGAAGTTATCACCAAGTTATATTGGTCCATTTAAAGTATTGCAACGAATTGGGAAAGTTGCCTACAGTTTAGCACTACCACCTCATATGGATAAGGTGCATGATGTCTTCCATGTCTCAATGCTGCGAAAGTATGTAAGTGATCCCTCCCACATCTTGAGTATAGAAGACGTCGATATTGTAGAGAATCTTGTGTATGAGGAGCGCCCTGTATACATTTTAGATCGGAAGATTAAAGAGCTCCGGAACAAGAGTATTCCGTTAGTGAAGGTGCTTTGGAGGAATCACAAAGTAGAGGAAGCCACATGGGAGACGGAACAAGACATGCAGAATAGGTACCCGGAGTTATTCGTGTAAATTTCGGAGACGAAATTCTTTTAAGGGGGGGAGAATTGTAATATCCCACCTGAGGTACGTATTTAAGATTTGTTGTATTAGTTAAAAGTTTATTGTTTTAACTTAAATTGAGTTTGAATGTTGAGTTGGTTGAATTGTTGCCTTGAAAATGGGTTGATTTTGGTGAAGTTGGAAATCCAATCTTTGCCGGAGCGAAGAAGAAGCTCCGCCGCGGCGAGGAGGAGAAGTTGCACTACGGGTAGCCACCTGTTTCGCCGAGGCGACTAAAATGCCGTGGCGGCAGTGACCTAAGATAAGGTTTCTTGAGTTTTCTAGAGAATTCTTCTTTTGGGACACAATGACCATTCTACCCCTAATTAGTAGGAAAAGTGGGGAGTAAAATGAAAGGAAATTTAGTAGCGATTGTGTTTGAGTGGGGGTGTAGTTGTAAAGAATCAAATGATATAGATGGAATTTCTAAGGAAGAGCAGGGGCAAAATGGGAAAGGATGCTTATAATATGAACTAAAAAGAGTAAAGTGTAGAGAAAGCCTTTATTCATTTCATTCCACCGCCTCTTCTATTTGCCCATATTCTCTCAATTTCTCCACCCAATCTTTCAAGATTTCCAAGGGATTTAAGAGGAGTTTTGAGTAGGGATTTCATCTAAAGCTTTCTAAGATAAGAATTCATGCTTTAGATGTGAGTTTTCTTGTATTTATAGTGAAGTCTTATTTGGTTGTTGCTGCCCTTGTGGTTGTTTTGAGTTGTAGAGAAGAGACAAGTCCACAAAAGGAAGGAAAAGTGCTAAAGAAGCCATCTTTGCACAAGGTAAGTAAATCCAACCAACTTGAGTTTTAACAAGCTTTTTTTTTGTGTAGAGATGTATGCATGATCAGTATGTAGTATGATTAATGAGAAAATTGAATTGAGATGAGTAGCTATTGTTGTAGTTGTTGGATAGATTCCATGTATGAGAAGTGTTTTAATGTGTATTGAGATTGGATTTTGAGATGAAGTTTGAGAGATGTTGTGTGAATCTTTATGGGAGTGCTTTTCTTGACAGGGATTATGAGTATTTGAGGGAGTTTTTCCCCATTTTGGATGGCTAGAAAAATGAAGTTTAGTAGTAATTTTCGTAGGGTGTTTATATGCACATGAGATGTTTGAGGAAATGCCTAAGTGAAATCTGCCCTGTCACTGGCGTAACTTTCTAAGTAATTTTTGAGCATTTTACGGTTTGAACTGGGCTGAGACAAAAATAGAGAAGTTGTATCCCTGTTTCTAAGCTTTGAAATGAGACCAGAACCGTAGTAATCCGAGGTGTATAGCATAAGTTATGGCCGTTTTAGTGTGACTGGTGCAGAATGACTGTTTTGAGGAAATCTTGTAGTTGGCATTTCATTAGTGCATTAGGGAGCATGAGATAGCTCTACACCTTTGTTTATACACTTGACAAGTAGCTTGAGATTTAGTATAGAATGTGAGTATAAGTTCTTTAAGAGTTAAGAGAATAGAGTAGGTTGTGCGATGGGGAACCCGTGAGTAATGGGTAGAGTATTCCGCATGTACGCCGCATTGAGAGCGGCATGAGTATCGATAGAGAAGTGGTGTAGCCCGTGAGTGTATGCGGATGAGGGCTATACCCAGTACCCGAGAGAGAGATTATATACTCACATGGCCAAGGGTTCCGAATCCATGCATAACCGAGTCCGATCGGCTAGAGTGAGTAGAGGTCACGTAGAGCGGGAGTGAGTCCCGGCCGTGCCCCCGGTGAGATGGGGTCGTGATTTATGAAATAGTTATGAGAAAAGAGTTTCTAAGAGAAAGAGAAAGAGGAAAAGAAAGACGTACCCAAAGAGATATTGAACGGGGAGTTGTAAGGAAAGAATTAGAGTTAGAGAGTTACGGGGCTAGCATGAGTAGAGGATTTACTTACTGAGCATTGTTTAGTGCTCACCCCGTTGTTTTCCTATGTTTTGCAGGACCTAGGTGAGGACACTGTCGGATGGATGTCGGCGTTTGAGAAGGAGTGGCTACACTGTCCCTTATGTTTTTGATGACTTTTGTTTATGTTATGCATTTTGTGTAAAAATGTATATGTTTGTAAAGAATATGAGTTGAGCTAGATGCTACAAAGCCTTTGAGACGTCATATTGAATTTCAATGTGGTTAGGTTATCTGCAGAGCCTATTCAGATTACAGTGGAATATGAGTGGACCCCTAAGAGGTGCCCTAAATGCTGTGTTTTTGGTCATGTTTGTCACCAGCCAGAGGTACCTACTCCAGCCACAGCTCAGGGTAAGAATAAGGTAGTTACTAGTTTCCAGAAGGCACCAGGGAAGTCAGTGCAATCCGAGAACTGTGAGCCTCTAAACCAGCCAGCCACTATTGATCCCATCCCAGGGAGAGAGACCAGGGGATAGAGAGGGATTTTTTAGTGCCATCTACAGGTCTCGGCCCGAGTACAGTTAGAGTTGGGGATGTTTCTTTGGCATTGGTCCCGTATCGTATCGCTTCGTTCGCAGAGGTGAATTTTCCGCTCGAATCGGGGTGAGAACCTGATTCCCCTTTCCTATTGAGGACGAGCAAGACCGTATTATGGGATTTACAAATTGCACAGAAAACACTCAGTCCTTTATGAGTTCTGGGAGTAGGCAATCCACCTCTTCCAACAGGTATGCCTCGCTTGTTTTGCATAGTGACGATCTCCAGACACCAGATGCTACCTTATCTGGATCAGTTTCCTTGCCACCCCTGGCAAAGGGGATAGGTCGAGGAAAGCGGGGGCTTCGGCTCAAGTGATTTCTTAGCTTGTTTCTATCCCAATTCCAATGATAGGGAGTTGGAATATTAGAGGCCTTAACGGCTTCTCGAAACAACGACTATTTGTGTGGAATTGGATTTCTGACTCTTCTTTGGGTTTGATTGGTTTGTTGGAGACTAAGGTTGAGCAGTCTCATTTACAGTCAGTGGTCTCGTCTGTTTGTCCTTCGTGGCAGTTTTTATCGAATGCGACAGATTCTATTGCTTGCCGCGTTCTGGTATGTTGGGACTCTTCTCTTTACTCTGTGCATAGTCTTCATTGCTCTCTTCAGGAGATTACTTGCAGGGTTACTCATGTTTCTGAGGGGTTCTCATTTGGGATTACTTTTGTGTATGGTTCTAATGACCCTGGGAATCGCCGCAATCTGTGGGATTTCCTTAGGGATCAGTCGGCAGAGTTTGATTCAGAGGGGCTCCCGTGGCTTGTGTTGGGTGATTTTAATGCCATCTTGGGAGCTTCTGAGAGAGTGGGTGGTGATCCTGAGTGGTATGGTTATATGGATGATTTTGGCCAATGTATCCATGATCTTTGAGTTGATTGGGGTTCCTTTCTTTCTTGGGCTTCTATACTTGGCATAACGGTCAATAGGGCGATGGGTTTATTTTCAGCTCGATTGGGTCTTTGCATCACTTTCTTGGTTCCTTGATCGACCAAGCACAGTTTCAGAGTTCCGACCTCGAGATGTTTCAGATCACTCTATTATCGTTCGGTTTGGTCCCCCCGTGGCAAGGTACCATCCCCTTTTAAATTTCTAAATTTTTGGGCTGATCATGCAAATTTTAGGGATATTGTTCAGCGATGGGACGAGCCTCTTGTAGGCAATCCTATGTTCCGTCTTACGCAGTTGGGGCTAGTGAAACGGAAGCTAAAAGCTTTACATATTCGGGCTTCAGTCATATCTCCAGCAGGGTACTTGAGGCTCGGGCTCGGTGGGCGCGGCCAGGGTTTGGGAAATTTGGATCGGGACCCCTTTTCTACTGAGTGTATCTCTGAGGAGAGGAACCTTGCCAACCAGTATTTCAGTCTTTGTCGAGATGAGGAGGCTTTCTTTAAGCAGCGGTCTCGTGTTCAGTGGTTGAACTTAGGGGATCAGAATACTAAGTTCTTTCATAAGTCGTTGATCCATGGCGGAGTTCGGAACCGCATCCACGGTTTGGTGATGGGCATGGTACACATATTGCGTGATCGGGGATTAGGGCGTTTGGCGGTGGGTTTTTCAGGGATCTTCTTACGCCCCTAGTCGCCCTCAGTTGCCGAGGCTTCGGGTATTTTTACGGCCGCATTTCTCTGATATGATTTCTCCATTGTTGCTCCTATCACTGATGATGAGATTAGGATTGCTTTATTCTCTATCCCGGATGATAAATCCCGGCCGGATGGATTCACATCTTTGTTTTTTAAGCGGGCATGGGATATTATTGGTATAGATTTCGAGGGGATGCAGTGAGACATTTTTTTGCTACTAATGAAATGCCAAGATGTGTTAATGCCACCAGGATTGCTTTGGTTCCTAAGGTGGAGAGCCCGAGTCGTATGACAGACTTTAGGCCGATATCTTGTTGTAATGTACTTTACAAGTGCATTACTAAGGTGATTGTGAATCGGTTTAAAGTTGTGCTTCCGGATATTATTGGGGTTTCCCGATCGGCTTTTGTCCCGGGCGAAGGATTTCGATAATATTCTCGACTCGGGGAGCTTTTGCGGAATTATCATCTTGGGGGTCCTTCACCTCGATGTGCCCTTAAAGTTGATATTGGAAAGCTTTTGATACTGTGAGTTGGGAGTTCATCCTTTTGGGATTGCGTATTGTGGGGTTTCAGCGTATGGTGAGGTGGATCATGACATGTATCTACACCGTATTTCTGTTGCCACGAACGGAGAGCTTCACGGATTTTTAGGTCCTCCCGGGGTGTGCGGCGGGGGACCCTCTTTCTCCTTACCTTTTTGTGTTGGCTATGGAGGGGTTAGTGGTATTTTTCAGGGAAACCTCTCACACTACAGTTTTCAGTATCATTGGAGATGTAGGCAGGCAGCTATTACTCATTTGTGTTTTGCAGATGATTTGATGGTGTTTTGTAGAGCAGATGCTTCCTCTGTTAGCTTGATCAAATCGGCCTTGGATTATTTTGCTCAGGTTTCTGGATTAGTGACTAATGCAGAGAAGAGCCAGTTGTTTCTTTCTCGGAGTTACGAGATGAGGAGCGATTGGGATTCTGATCTATCATGGGTTTCAGTTGGGCGATTCTGGTAAGATATCTAGGGGTTCCTCTAATCTCTACCCGCCTTCGACACTCTGATTGTAGGCCTCTGTTGGAGCGCATTCTCTCTCGGATTAGGCTATGGACGTCGGCATCTTTGACCTATGCAGGCCGACTACAGTTGATAAAGTCGGTACTTTTCTCCATACAGGTTTATTGGTCCTCCATGTTTCTTTTGCCGGCAGCTACAGTTAGACGGATTGAGAGTATTTTGGCCTCATTTCTTTGGAAAGGTACTTCTCTGTCCCATTCAGGGGCTAAGGTTGCATGGTCTTCTGTTTGCTATCCATTGACGGAGGGTGGCCTGGGGATTAAGAGGATCCAAGATTGGAATAGGGCCGCTATTCTCAAACATGTTTGGAGGCTACTTACTGATAGATCTTCTATATGGTCTTCATGGGCCCATTCGGTTCTCCTCCGTGGTCGGTCCTTTTGGCATATCCGAGTTACTTATGGGGCTTCATGGGCTTGGAGGAAGATTTTACTTAGTAGGGTTTGGTGCCGGGGTCTTATTGTGACTTGTATTGGAGATGGTAGGGACACCATGTTATGGCGAGATCACTGGCTTCCGCAGGGTCCTCTGTGTGACTTGCTTCCTTTTAGGACCTTGACTTCTACTGGGTTGCCGTGGGATGCTCGGGTTTCAGACATTATTCGGGATGGTTTGTGGGATTTTCCTTCGGGCAGTTCAGACCTTCAGCATATCTGGGACTCTATTACAGTGCAGCCATCAGCGAGTCATCCTGACCATATTGTGTGGAAGGGCCATCCATCCGGGACGGTTCTCTATTGATTCACTGGAATGTGTTGCGAGACAACGAGATGTGAACTCGATTCATCATCTCCTGTGGTTTCCCGGGCATATTCCACGTCACTCTTTCATTCTCTGGCTCGCTTCTCTTGGTCGGCTTCACACCATGGATCGGCTCAGCTCTCATGGTGTCATTACGTCCTCCCGATGTGTTTTGTGCAGATCAGCTACAGAGACCCATGACCATTTGTTTTTCAGATGTGACTTTTCCAGTTATGTTTGGCAGGAGGTCACTACCAGGACGCTTTCTACATGGCCTACTCTCTCTTGGCTCCCTATGCTTAGTGGGCTGGTTTGCATCTTCAGGCGAAAAGGTGACTTGATCACCTTCTTTCCCGATTAGTCCTTTCACCACAGTTTATTTCCTTTGGTTTGAACGGAATAATCGCGTGTTTCGTCAGCATTGTAGCTCCCGCAGAGATATTGTCTTAGCTATTTGTGATCTAGTTCGGCTCAAGATTTTGGGTCTAGCACCTAAATACGAGATCCCGCCTCAGCTCCGTGTGATATGGCATCTTCCTGACTAGCTTTGTAAGGGACCTGCATGCTCTTTTGTGTCGGTTTGTGACTTTGTGTTTGTGGTGAGCCTGCGTGCTCTTTTTTGCCGGTCTGTGGCTTTGTGTTTGTGGTGAGCCTGCGTGCTCTTTATGCCGGTTTGTGGTTTTTTTATGGCATCTTTTGCTTTGTGGGGAGCCTGCGTGCTCTCTTTTGCTGCTCATGACTTTGTGGGTTTTCCCACGTGTTATTGACTGATAGTTATCAGTCATCCTCTTGGGGTATGCCCCTCGTATTTGTATTTTTTTGTCTTTTATACATACTTACCTTATCCAAAAAAAATTGTAAAGAATATGTATATATGTTTAATAAAAGAAAATCTTTTGGGCCCAATTTCTTTATTTATTTTATTTTATGTATTTCATTATAATCTTTTGAGTAGTAGTGGCTATTACACTTGGCCTTCAATTATTCGCCAACTATTATCTCAATTTCTAAGGTTTTCGGTGAATAGAGAAACTGGTAACCCAACCTGGTGAAAGCCCAAGGTTTCGGTTGAACCGGTTGAACTAGCTAGGCTGGGCCAAGTTTTAAGGCACTATTTTAAAGTGAAACCTCCATTGTAATTATAGAAATTGAAGGTAAGGGTTTAAATGCCTATTTTCCAAAATGTGTTTCTAATATAGGGGTGTACATAACATTAACCCTATAATATTTATTGTCCTAAGCCTAACTGGCAAGAATGCCCTTTTACTATTAAAACTAACGTCTGAATTTAATGATGGGTGGAAAATGTATTTTTTTTTTTTTTTTTTCAAATTTTATGTGTGGAAACATGTAATTACCGCAAACTTTGGGTGGGAAAATGTCATTCACGCGTCAATAATGCTACAATAATTATATATGTGCTGTGTAAACAAATTGCACAGAAAGCGAAACTTTTTTTTTTCCACCCTTTTTTTATTCAATTACAGATTTACCCTTAAGGTGGGCATGTTTTAGGATGTCTAAAAACTTGTTAGAACTGATTTTTAAGCCAAAATTGCATTCAATGGTTGCAATAACCTCCTCTCTACTTCGGTACTCTCAATCTCTGCGTTTTTTTTTTTTTTTTTTTTTGGATGTGTAATATAGAATTTAATTGAACTGGGTATTTCTTATTCTATTTGTTTTGTTTGAAAAGGAATTATGCTGGAAGTGCTTCTGTTAGAGCGTTTGCTTTTGCAAATGTGAGGGTTCCTCCTCCACGAACCTTCTTTAATTACAACCCCGTTAGCTTTCTTCTTCCACTTCACTCTCGCAGGTACAGTTTACTTTTTCTTTTCATGTCAAAAGGTTGATATTTGTGGCAAAGTTTTTTCTTTTTCAGAAAATAAATATATAATTCTTTTTTAGATTTCATTCATTGAACTTGAATTGGTCATAACAAGTTCTTCAATTGTTTATTTGTTAAATGTTAACTGAATTCTGATGCTTGAGAAAGCAGAACTAAAGAGAGAGCCTTGCTTTGTTGATTGAGTTGTTGGTAGATATAAGAATAGAATGGAAAAAACTGTGGAGAATAATGATCGAAACAAAATGGGTTTAAGATAAAGCTGTTGTAGTTTAGAGTTTACCCCCATTTTTTTTAATGAAAATAACAAGAGAGGAAAATTGGGGTGGGCAGTTTTAGGTATTTGTGTGCTTATTGTAGATATCCCTCAAAGCTTAGAGTTCTGTACCTTGTTGATTGTATTATTCTTGGTGGAAGGGATAAGAAGTTTCTTTTGTTGGAAATTGAAAATTGAGTGAAATCACAGGGTATTATTTATGATAATAGCTTTTCTTTGCTGCTGGAATGAACTTTAATTTATGTTCAATGACAATTGACGTCTTTCTTCATATTAACTTGAAGCATCTACAGATCCTTCTCTCGTATTGGTGTTACAAATGATGAAGAGGCCCTAGCGAAAGCAGCTGCAGTGAATGCTGATAGTGAAGCTCCAACCATGTATCATAATAACCCTGGTTTGATCTCAAATTCTAGTTATAGTGTAATTCATAGATACACTTTTTTTTTTTTTTAACTTGAAATTTATGGATAACAGTCATATACATATATGTATTATAATTCAGTGAAACTTTTGAAATGCTCAAAATTTGTGGAGATTCTCTGCAGATTGAGAATCTATAGAAGTTTCCAGCGAGAAACTTTAATGCCGATCATGATTTTAATGTCAGTAAATAAGCTGTATTAATTTGAGTGCTTGGAGGCATATGATATGTATAAAAACACAATTATAAAAAGAGGGGGTAAAATTACCTTCTTCCTCTAACGTGTAGACTGAAATTTGTTTTTCTACTGCTTTTGTGTGTGTTGGAGAGCGTTCTCTAATGATTAAGGATTATTGTTTATGTAGATTAAATCACAAACTGAATATACTTTTGGCTACTGCTTTAGTGTAGGGACATGTTGAGTTTGCTGATGGAAAAATCTCTCTCTCTCTCTCTCTCTCTCTCTCTCTATATATATATATATTTGGTCCTTTTCAGATTTGACAAGATCATAGCAAAAGAAATCCCTTCCTCCATTGTATATGAGGATGAGAAGGTCTTAGCGTTTCGTGACGTCAACCCACAAGCTCCTGTTCATGTTTTAGTCATTCCAAAGTTCAGGGATGGATTAACAATGCTTGGGAAGGTTGGTTCTCATGTTATTACTATTGTCTTTCCTGACAAAAGAGGTCTGCTGTTGCAGTAATTAGATTACTCCACTTGCAAATGTATCGACAATATTATATACGCTTTTTGGTGTTCTCTATGCATTTCAATTGGGATGATTTTTCTGTGTAATTTTGTGTCTCTCTTCCTTGTCAGGCTGAAGAAAGGCATACAGAAATGTTGGGCTATCTACTCTATGCTGCAAAAATAGTGGCCGAGAAAGAAGGTATCCTGGATGGTTTTCGAGTTGTAATCAACAATGGTCCTGGTGGATGTAAGCTTTCATCCCATATTATATAATTCCCAGAGGTTTTTTTCTTTTTAGGTCATTGCATTGATTGACATATTTATCTTGACACTCTCACTTTCCTCCAGGTCAATCTGTTTATCATCTCCACTTACACGTCTTGGGTGGGCGACAGATGACATGGCCGGCTGGTTGAAAGTTTGTAACATATTTATGCTAGCGAACTCCAATATGTTTTCCTTTTTCTTCATTCAGATCCCAAACTATGTTCAGCTATTAATCTAGGACATTTGGAGGATTATTCTCATGAGCTAGGAATGTTTTCACTTCAAATTTTAAGGAAATATAATAAAATATGGAGTTTATTATTTATGCATAACAAGTTAGCCATGCTCTGGAATAATTCATTGAAATAAGAATTATTTCGTTGCTGTGATGCTGAGGGTGTTGATTTACAAGCTTGTAATCTTAAAATTTGCGGTTTAAAATCACAAGTCCATGTTTGCTAGTGTGCTCTATCTGGCATTGGAATCATGCCATTTAGTAAAATGGATTAAAACTATAATTCACCTGTGGGATTGAAACTTTTCTCATTTACCAGTTCAGCATTTAACTTTCCATGTTAACATTGTGACATTCATTACCTTCTGCCTATTGATACTGAGACTTGAATCCCAGTACTATAGCCAATCTTTCTTTAATAATAACTCGTATTTTTTTCGAAGACAACCAAAATATATATGCCAGCTGAAGGTAGTTAGTTCAGCAGCTTCACAGTTTCCACTGCCAAAACAAACCAAGGCAATCAAAACAATATGGGTGAAATTTGGGAATCAAAGACAATTATGAATATATGATACTTCTTTTATTTTCTAAATGTACAAATCAATTATATTGGCAGCTAAAAAATTGCATTTCCAGCTACAGTATTAGTGAAGATACAAATAAATTAACATAAATCTACATCCCGTGCAAGAAAACTCTACCCCTTCCACATACAACCTAAAATAATGAAGATAAAATAACTTTGACCATGAACTTTAGAGGGTCAGTAAATTTTTGCATTTGTACTTGGTGATGCCTAACTCGGATACCTTTTAACAGCCAATTTCAGAGAAAACTATGGCAGTTTGTGTGGGCATCGAACTTCCAGATAAAGGGGGCGTCACAAAGAGCTAATAATCCCAGTCTTATTTGAACACAGACAAGAGCAATCTGGCTCACTCAATTCCCTCTTGATAAGCCGTCTGTCACGATTAATCATAAGTTTGATGAGAGGTAGCTTCTGTGAGACTTGACGCCACACTTCGTTCACTGTTCCCCCTGGATGGTCATATATAAAGTATCCCTGCACCTGAAAGACAATTTACATAAAGAAAAATAAACTTTAAGTAACCTAGGTAGCTGGTATATTGCAATAAACGGAAAAAAATCGCAAACCTTGAAGGTAAAAAGTAAAACAAAGTGCATGAAAGTTTTATCTAATGCGCCTCATAATCATCATTGCAAAGTCAATGAAATCTAACAAGCTATAGTGTTGCAGTTGCCCTGACAAATGTTGTCACTGTCAGGCTGTGCCTGCTTCCGATTAAGTCTAACCATGACAGAGAAGTTTGTGAACATTATGTCAAACCCTCACAACTAATTGGCTTCTAAGCAATTGGACCAATAAAAATAAAATATCAATGTTTCTATAGTCCATTTCTAAAATAAAGTACTCTAATGAAGATGCTTTAAACAAGTGTGTAGAGTTAAATGTTGCAAAGAGAGAAGTTCTTGAGTGTGCACATTCAAACCTATTTGGTTACAAGATGCTAGTGCCTTAGGGGCAAACAAAAACCTAATTGCTTTATAGCCAACTTTTAAGCTAATGAATGCTCATGCTTACACAACACAAAATAAATGTTGAAATTTTATCCAGAACACCAGTGAAAAGTACAGGCGTGAAAGCAACTGTAGTATCAAAAGTTTGAAATTAAAGGAACTGCAAATATTACTTACGTCTTTGAGCTCTTTCTGATATTCCAGAATCTTTTCTGTGGTCACTGCTTTCAGAATTGAAACTAAATACCCAGGCTTCAGAGCAGCGTTGGTCTCTACAAATATTGCAATCTTTCTATAGTCTATCACGTCTTCAAAAGGCAATTCAATGCTATCACTAACTATTACAGGTATACACAAGCTAACTATAGAATCAAATAGCCGGCAAGCTGATGGTGTATCACCAGCAGGATTCAAACAGAACTTTGATGTATGCATCCCTCGGGTGGCTGCACGTCTATTCTCTCTAGATTGTGTCCCATGTTTTATTATGACACCTTCTTCTGTTTCAAGTAAGTTGAAAAGCAAATCCCGAATTTTGCCTCCCTACAAAGGAAAAAAAGGAGATAAGAGACCATAAAAAATATATAGAAGTCATAAAATCAGGAATACCCATTACCCTAAATCTGAGTCAAGAGGAGTATAAATCCTGCAACCAAGCACACAGATCTAAGAAACTCTAGTCACAATACGCTGTCTTATAACTGTGTATTAACATATGAATAAAATTCTATACAACGGTTTCACCGAGCACAAAAACAAGCTAGTTCCAAGGAAATTGGTAAATGTGAAAATGAAGGCTCTATGAGAAATCTTCATTGTCACAGACAGAGACTTCAATCCAATTCCCCAACTTGGTTCAATATTCACTAATAAGATGAAACATCCCGATTAAGCATACTTACACAGAAGGCACCATTCCAGCTTACATTCATATGCATATTCAGATAAACAATAAGCGAACACCATAATATGAAGGCACTACAAAATCAAATTGAACAAAGCACACAAATTTATGTTTGTTTGAGATCAGATAGCCAGACATTACGAATTTCATAACCATACTGATCATAAATTTAATAACTTCATCACACTCCAATGCCACCAAAGCAATCAAATCCTACACTCTAAATTTCATGACACTAAACCCTTAATAAATCCAAACATTTAACCAACAATTATCTTCATACACTTTCCCTTATGTATAATCCAAAAACCTCTAAAATGCTCAACATCACATATAACTCTTCAGCAAAACAACACACACAATTAAATAATTGATTAAATAAGTATAACCAAAGTAAAAATTGATATCAATTTACCTCTTTTCGATACCGATTGCCCATGAAGAACAACAAGGTGTTCCGATTTTCAACTCCAACTTCACCCTTATACAAATTAATCCGATGCGAATATGGAATAATCACATCCTTCACAAGCGACCCCTGGTCACCCCTCAACCGCCCAAAATCAGAAACCAACAACATCGCATTCTTCACCCGATCCACCACCCTTAACATCGCATTCGGGTCACCCGCCACGATCACGTGGTCCCACCCATTGTTCCTCCTCCAATAATCCTGCTTCTCCAGCCACTCCACCAGCTCCTCCTGCATCTCATCGTCGCTGTACCTGCGAGCCCCACCTTCGGTCGGCAGCCCACCTCCATTGTTCACGATCAAACTCAACGAAGAAAACACCGGGACGAAGAAAAGATCCGCCTCTTCAGGATCCGTCACCTTCACAATCGGAGACCCGACTCTTTCCCCCTCGGGTCGATTCAGATCCGAGAACAAATACCACTCCCCCATATGCTGGTGACCCGGGTATTTCAACGACGACACGCCAGTACCAGGCTGAACCGAACCCCCACGAGCCAAAGCGTGCTGCTCGATGATGCCATAAGTGAACTTCTTGGGAAGATCGTACATATAAATTTTGACTTTCAAGTTTCGACCTCTTAAATTTTCAAGATTTTGTTTGACATCGGAAGAGAGCTTGACGTCGTTGGCGGGGCGGTCCGGCGGCGGCGAAGGGTGGAAAAAGGAGGTGGCGAGAGCGAAGACGGCGAAAACCAAGAGGAGGACGAAGATACCGAGGCGTTTGAGGAGGGAAGATTTTCGCGCCATTTGAGAAAAGAAGGAAAGGGATAGGGTTTTGCGAGATGGGGTGGAGCTTAGTGATGAGTGGGGAGAGGGAGAGGGAAAAGGTGAAATGGGTTTAGTTTTTCTGTTCATTTCATTTGTGGGTTCGCCACTGAGATGAGCAGTGAAATGGCTGGACGTTGGCTTCTGTTTTTGTTTGTCTATTTGTTTATTTGGTTGAGTGAAACTTTGTCTGAATTTAGGGATTTTTTTTTTTTAATGTATTTGACTATTTTTGGGGAAATTTGGGTTATGAAATTTGTATGAATTAAGGCTTTATGGGTTATTGATTTTGATTTTTGTGTGATTTTGTGGGAAAATTAGGTGTTGAGGTTGAGGGAGATAGGGGTGGTTAAACATTATAAAAGGAGATAAATGATGTTGAAAATGATGTTTTAGTTTTTATTAATGTTGATATTATTAGTAAGGTTTATTGATTCATTGTAATTTAATGATTTTCAGAATGAAATCTAAACTTGAAAGAATAAGAGGGTTTATTATAATTTTTTTTTTTTAAAGATTTGTGAAAATGAATGGTGTTAATTTGTGATTTTTGGTAAAAAGGGTATGAGAGGTCATTAAACTAAAATATTGCCTTGTACCGGTGTTGTTTAAATGGAGAACATGTTTATTTAGTGATTAGTGACACCATTAAATGGGAGTGGGATGGTGATATTTACATAACATTAAACTTATGTTACATGATTTCATTTAATTGTTATGGGCATCAAGCAAATTCTCTGTTTTTGGCTAATTTAAAACATGAACTATTACTATTCATCAATTTTAAGACCTAATTTTCCCTTTACTGTTCATATCATCCATGTGCTGCTAAACCAGAACTCAACTCTCAAAAGTTTAGATTATTACATTAATATCACAGCTCTACTACTAGATAGGCATAGCAATATGGGTGGCAACAAGCAAATCTTAGATTTTCTCAACAAACAACTATATATTTTTGGTTATTACATTCCACTTACTCATAGAAACATTATACTAATACTCAAATTAACGTTTCATTGTTTACATGACAACTGCAATGCAAAACTGATCAAATAATATTATACCTTTGAATCAAATGATACATATGCCAAAACTAGCATGAACAAGTTTCTCAGCTGTCAAAATTGATTTGTAGGTGTTGGTGGGCTGGGAATTTGTGGAACATGCTCCACCTCAAAATCCCAGAACCCTTTTTGAATATATCAAGTCAATTTCCCAAATTATCCTTTCTTTGAAGTTATGAATCTTCAGTAACTCCATCCTTGTTCTTCTTCTCTTGTGGAGCATTGTTTCCAGTATGAGGTCGTTTGAAAGCTGATAGACAAGAAAATTAGGTAAGTATCGAGGACCAGTTGCAGTTTTCAGGATAAAGAACACAATATCTTTGAATTGGCAAATCGCAACATAGAAGAACGAAGAAAGGAAAAGACAGAGGAAATCTGAGGTTAGCCACACTTACACCTTGACCATACTCTTGATAGTGCCAGAAACATTAAAAAAGGAAAGCAGTAGCCTCAACAAAGATGTTAGGCATAACATTATAAGGAGCCCCCACGAAAATTACGCACCAATTAATTGATTGGAGAGAACACATACTATGATGTCAAGGTATAAGATGATCCATCATTTTCAAGAAAAGACCAGGCACCAAAAGCATACAGTAACTATTACGGGTCAAGGGAAAACACCAATTTACAGCTAAGAATTACACATTCACCATAAACAAAGAAACAGTCTGACAAAAAATAAACACAGAACAAAGGATCTTAAAAAATGAGCAGCTGGTGTCATTGGGTTCATAGGAAGAAAGTCAGAGATAAGAAAATAATAATACTCACATTTGATAGATGATCCAGCAAGACAAGTCAGCCTTGAATTTGTTTTTGCCTCAGCCAATGGAATTGGCTTCTCCTTAACGGCCATGCGTACATCCCAAACTCGTATAACCCCATCTGAGGATGCAGATGCCACTAGATATGGATCATCAGAATCACCACCACCATCATTCTTAGAAAGCACCACAACACCTTTCACACGGGCAGAATGAGCATCTCCAATGCAATATGCTACCTTCCCACTGTTTGTGTCCCAGGCTGTGATACTACGGTCCTCACCACCAGTAAGTAGAACTCCATTCTGTTAAATATAAATAAAATTCAGGAACTAAAAAGAGAAAATTAACATGCAAAAAATTGAAAAATTTATCTGTTTCAAGATGCCAAAACAAATTATAAACAGAGAGTTGTTTAATTTTAAGCCAAATGCAATACTGTTTCACCACAGAGTTCCCACCTTAAACTTTATCAGTTTAGACTCAACCAGTGAACTTCTAAATCTATTACAAAACATAGAACTTCCTATTCTTCGATTCCAACAACTCAAATGAAGCATAAATCTTATATGCATTTGCTTCAGGGGTAAAATAACAACTTCAATCAATCAGTCAAAACAATTATTAGTCAATTGATAACAACAAAACATATGCACCAAAGGATGAAACTAACCTCTCCAGGAGCTGCACAAAGAATCCTTTTATTTCCCTCCAATTCACACAGCAACTTTGCATCTTCAGCTTGATGAACCCCAATTTTCTCCTCTGTAACCATAAAAAACTTATCCCCACTGAAGTCAAATTTAATCAAGCTCGCTTCTTTCCCCAATTTATGATAAAAACTCCTCCTCCCTCTCACCAAATTAACCATAGCCAAGCACTCGTCTCTCCCCACACTCAACGCGAGCTTCCCAGAAGGATGAATGGCCAAGTCATTGACTCCCTTCTTGTGGGCCTTAACAGACTTCAAAAGAACAAAAGGGTCGGCGTCAAAAATCGAAACGAACCCATCGGCAGACGCGGCGAAGAGGTTACGAGGTACAGAAAGATTGGGCGGAGTGTAAAAGGCGAGAGAGGTAACGGAGGAAGAGTCTTGGAGGTGCAGGGCGCCGAGAGAGGCGGAGGAGGAGAGGTCGTAAAGGTGGATGGTGTCGTCACTGGATCCGGAGGCCCCCGCGGTCCCGGCGACGGCGACTGTAGTGATGGGGGCGAGGTGGGATGGGTAGGAAAAAAGCTGGGTTAGGGTTAGTGCTAGTGTTGAAGAGGAAGAAGAGTTTTTTAACGGTTTAAGCTTATAACCCCAGATGAATTTTTCGTAAGAACCTGCAATTAAACTCATGTTTATTGTTTCTTCTCTTCTCCTCTTCTGTGTGAAAAAATTGAAGTATAAGGTTTTGTTAGGGTTTAAGGAAGATGATCAAGGTTGGGGAAGGTAAATTGAACCGTAGGATCAAATTAACGGTCCAGATTAATTTCAAAATTAGTTAGTGGAATCAAGACAGCAGCCCACTGTAATCTTCAATATATTTTTTCTTAGAATTTTAATGTATATTTTTCACATAATTATTTACATTTATTACGAATCATAATATCACAAGATCATATGCATTTATTTCATTTATTTGTTGACTTTTTTACTTTAGGAAATATCTCTTTGATATAGGACCCCTTTATAATAGGCTTGTAATTAGCAAAGGCTTTACTCTCTCTTTTGTATATATATGTGTATTTTTCTTTTACCAAGGTAATATAGAAAAACATTAACCAATTCCCATTGCATTCTCTTAGTTTTGTTCTGTAATTTATTATGGTATCAGAGCAGGTTTTTCTTTAAAGTTTTTTTTTTTTAAACACAATTTCCATTCCAAATACCAAATACCAAACTCCAGCAACGCTTGAACTCCAGCAATAGCAATTCCAATGTCCAAAGAAGATCAGTCCCATTCCAAAGAAGATCAGTCCCATTCCAAACACTCAAACTCCAAAGAATGACCATTCAAATATAGACCCATCAAATCCATTCTTTGTTCATCATTCGATCATCCTCGGCCTCATGCTTGTCCCAACAAAATTGAATAGCACCAACTATCAATCATGGAGTAAATCCATGATCCATGCCCTGACAGCCAAGAACAAAATTGGTTTTATCAATGGTTCTGTCAAGCCTCCATCAGAGACAGAACAGCCAACTGAGTTTGCTCTTTGGAATCAGTGCAATAGCATGATTTTATCATGGCTCACTCACTCAGTAGAACCAGATTTAGCCAAAGGGGTCATTCACGCGAAGACAGCTCATCAAGTATGGGAAGATTTCAAAGATCAGTTTTCACAAAAAAATGCACCAGCCATCTATCAGCTTCAGAAATCATTAGCATCATTCTCACAAGGTAACATGTCTGTATCCTCATATTACACAAAGCTTAAAGGCTTATGGGATGAGCTAGACTCATATCGAACCATCCCTCATTGTGATCAATTTAAAGCACATATTAAGCAAAGAGAAGAAGATCAAATGATGCAATTTCTCATGGGTCTCAACGACGCCTCAAAGACTGCTTCGTAGCAACATCCTCATGATGTCGCCACGCCCTTGAATGTGCGTCAAGCACACTCCCTTGTTATTCAAGAAGAAACACAAGAAAAATGACATCGAGAAAGTAGAGAACTTTTCCATTGCAAGTGAACTCAAAGTCAAAGCTGAGTAGTTATTCCCGCAAGCCCAAAGACAAACATTGTGAGCATTGCAAAAGGGATGGCCATACAATTGACAACTGGCGCACTCTGAAATTTCATTGCAAATTTTGCGATAAGAAAGGTCACAGAAGATAGGTGCAAATTCAAAAATGGCACTTGGAATTCCAACAACTCAACAACTCCAAGGAATCGAAACTATCAATTTCAACAACATGGATCCCATCCTTTTCATGCCGCCAATGCAATGCAATCTCCGTAATCATGCGTGGAGTTAATTCAAGACAATAACTCACTAAACACAACACATGGATTTCTTGCCGATCAATTACAACAACTTGCTCGTGCTTTGTCTCAAATGACACCAAATCACACCACCGTAATGACAACGCATATGCAAATGCCGCAGTCGCTTTTCTTCTTCTAATGCTATTAATTCTGTTTTCACTAAGCCTTGGATATTGGATAGCGGGACAATGCACTATATTACCACGCATTCCACTCTTTTCACCCACACAGACATATCACCAACACCAATTGTAAAATTACCCACCGGATCTTCAGCCTCTATAACGTCTACAGGAACTATACCATTTAACTCTAATATCACGTTAAATAAAGTTTTGTGTGTCCCATCCTTTCATTTAAATTTGATGTCATTAGTAAAATCACCACCTGCCTAAATTGTTGTGCCATTCTTTTTCCCACTTTTTGTGTCTTGCAGGACTTGGCTACGGGGAAGATGATTGGCTCGGGTAAACAACATGGTGGTCTTTATTATATGTCTCCGTTGCGAAGGACACCTACCTCTCATCAAGTTTCTCAACCTTCCAACCTATGGCACATGCGTCTTGGACATCCGTCTCCATCTCGACTAAAATTAGTATCATCGTTATTGTCTTCCAATAATAAAGTTTCCTTTGATAATAATTGCAATGTTTGTCCTATGGCTAAACAAACTAGATTACCATTTCCTTCTAGTTTTATATCAACTCATGCTCCATTTGATTTATTGCATTGTGATATTTGGGGTCCTCACAAAATTTCTACACATTCAGGGGCACGTTTCTTTCTTACTATTGTGGATGATTTTACAAGGTGCACATGGGTATTTCTCATGCAATTTAAATCAGAAACTCAAAATATTTTACAATCCTTCTTTACCTTTGTTCACACTCAATTTCATGCTTCCGTTAAAGCCATCCGAGTAGATAATGGCTCTGAATTTCTATCCATGCGAAATTATTTTCAATTACATGGTATAGATTATCAGCGTACTTGTGTCTATACTCCACAACAAAATGGAGTAGTTGAACGAAAGCATCGTCATATTCTAACTGTTGCACGTGCTTTGCTTTTTCAATCTCGACTTCCTCTTATTTTTTGGGGTGAATGCATATTGACAGCTGTATATCTCATTAATCGACTCCCTACACCATTGCTATCCAACAAATCACCTTTTGAACTTTTATACAATCGTCCACCACCACTCAATCATTTGAAAGTTTTTGGCTGTTTATGTTATGCAACTGTTGTTCATCCCATTCATAAATTTGAACCACGTGCTAAACAATGCATTTTTATTGGGTACCCCACTGGTCAAAAGGGTTACAAACTTTATGATTTGGAGACACAAAAAATTTTTGTTAGCCGAGATGTTAAATTTTGCGAAACCACATTTCCTTCGGTTTCTTCTCAACTTGATTCTGGTTTTGTTTTACCAAATTTTTCGCATGATGCCACAAACAATTTACTTTTCCCTTATGATTCTAACCTAGACACTTCACCTTTCCCTTCATCATCTCTTCATGATGAACCGCCAAGTCCTCGTCATGCTGATATTCCCTTAACAGAAAACAACGACACTCAAGGGATAGATTCTGAGCATTTACAATCTCGGTTGACTGAAACTTCACCAGAAACAACCCCTTCTTCCAATACGCCTAACCTTTCCCCTACGTGATACGACTCACCGCCTTCCCCTAATCCCCCTATACGTCAATCCACTCGTCCAAAGCAACCTCCGACATGGCACAAAGACTACATTTTGTCTGCTCAAGCCAATCATTCAACCTCGACACCAAGTTCAGCATCAGGTACTCGATATCCTCTTTCTCATTTTCTTTCATATTCTCGTTTATCTTCTGCCCACAGTACCTTTCTAGCTAACATTACAGGTTATACCGAACCTCACTCTTATGCTCAAGCTATCCTTGATCCACATTGGCAAAATGCGATGAAAGCTGAATTAATAGCATTAGAACAGAATAACACCTGGAGTATGGTTCCTCTACCTGTTGGTCATAAACCCATTGGCTGCAAGTGGGTCTACAAAATCAAATATCGATCTGATGGCACTATTGAGCGTCATAAAGCTCGCCTTGTTGCTAAGGGCTATACTCAAGTTGAAGGTATTGATTACCATGAAACCTTCTCTCCCACAGCCAAGCTCACTACACTCCGTTGCCTTCTTGCTGTTGCTTCCGCACGTCACTGGTTCATTCATCAATTAGATGTCCAAAATGCTTTTCTTCATGGTGGTTTACAAGAGGAAGTATACATGGAACCTCCACCTGGTCTTCGCCGACAGGGGGAGAACCTTGTATGTCGGCTTAATAAATCCCTCTATGGTCTCAAACAAGCATCAAGAAACTGGTTTTCTACATTTTCCACTGCCATTCAGAAAGCTGGTTATCAGCAGTCAAAAGCCGATTATTCCATTTTCACCAAAGATAGAGGTACTTCTTTTACTGCAATCCTTATTTATATTGACGATATACTCATTACAGGCAATGATCTTCAAGAAATGGAACATCTCAAGAAGTTTCTCTTCAAACACTTTCGCATGAAAGATCTCGGTGACTTAAAATATTTTCTAGGCATTGAATTTTCTCGATCAAAAAAGGGAATTTTCATGTCTCAAAGGAAATATGCAATAGACATTTTACAAGATTTAGGACTTCTTGGTGCACGTCCAGACAAGTTTCCGATGGAGCAAAATTTGAAGCTTACTCCTACAGATGGAGTTTTATTAAGTGATCCAACTAAGTATAGAAGGTTGGTTGGTAGATTGATTTATCTTACTGTGACAAGGCCTGACATAGTTTACTCTGTTCGCACATTGAGTCAATTCATGCATGAACCTAGAAAGCCACATTGGGATGCAGCTTTACGGATTCTCAGATACATCAAGGGTCATCCTGGTCAAGGTTTACTATTTTCTTCTACAAACAGTCTTACTCTTAAGGCATTTTGCGATTCAGACTGGGGAGGGTGTTGTACCACAAGAAGATCAGTTACAGGATATTGCATTTTTCTTGGAAATTCTCTCATCTCATGGAAATCCAAGAAACAAGCCAATGTCTCTAGATCATCTCGAGCAGTAATATGAGCCATGGCAAACACATGTTTGGAGTTGACATGGTTACATTACATACTACAAGATTTAAAGGTTGCACAACCAACTCCTACACCTTTATTTTGTGACAACCAGGCAGCATTATACATTGCAGCAAATCCTGTTTTCCATGAACGTACAAAGCACATTGAGATAGACCGCCACATTGTTCGAGAGAAACTACAAGCCGGAATGATTAGTCCTTCATACGTACCCACACGCTTACAATTGGCGGATGTGTTTACAAAAGCTTTAGGAAAGGACCAATTTGTGACGTTACGTAACAAGTTGGGACTTCATGATATTCACTCTCCAACTTGAGGGGGAGTATTACGAATCATAATATCACAAGATCATATGCATTTATTTCATTTATTTGTTGACTTTTTTACTTTAGGAAATATCTCTTTGATATAGGATCCCTTTATAATAGGCTTGTAATTAGCAAAGGCTTTACTCTCTCTTTTGTATATATATGTGTATTTTTCTTTTACCAAGGTAATATAGAAAAACATCAACCAATTCCCATTGCATTCTCTTAGTTTTGTTCTGTAATTTATTAACATTGAATATCATATATTAACATTAGAATTACAAAATCATATAGATTGTAAAGTATAGACAAGAAAAAATTGTGATCACAATTCAGTTAATTAAATTAGCATTTTGCATTTCTGTGTTGCTAAACCAAACAATATAAGCAATACATGGTCGGAAAGGGAAACTTCGTCAAATTTGGCATTTACACTTCTCAGACTGTTCTTTCTGATGTCAAGAGTTAACACGATGAATAAAACATTTTAGAATTCCTTATTATCATCATTTATTCTTTCTTTCTTTATTCTATTAAAATAGAGAACTATTGGCCCATTCTAGGATAATTAAATATGAAACAGTGGCAAACCACAGTGCTTACATTTATTAGATTTCTACTGGATACTCAAATATACAATAAAGCCCCAATTTAGACCATACTGTAATGTAAGCCAAAGAAAATGGTACAGTATGAATTTCAACTGAATAATTCCTTTGAGCCTGGAAAGAGAGTTTGAATAGACTACTACATAATTTTGACAGCATATATAGAAAGATAATCCAATCGCAAAATGCAGAACATGGAAACTTATACTATATACTTTGTAGAAGTAGTTACAATATGGAATCCACTATACTGTAAACTTCACAAAGCTAGTAAAAGAAGTGATGGCTAGGACGAGAGAAAATGCTTGACTTATATAAATGACTAACTGTATCAGAAAAAAGAGGGAACTAAAGTAGGGCAAACAAGGTGACAAGAACACAAGCTAATGAAGCAAATGGAATAGCTATTGACGAAAAGTCATCACCAAGAACAATGAAAAGGGTGGCTTCAAATGTTGCCATCATGGTGGCAATATAGATAAGGAGGGTTCCGAGCCCTATTATCAATCTGTTTGGTATTTAATTTAGGAAATCTTCTTCTGCATAACGCGAAGTGAGAATCGACAAGAACGTTAATATTGTAGTGGCAGAGCAGAATAGTGCCAATGCATTTGACACCGCAAAAACCAGAAATGGTACTTGATGTAGAAAGGAGGTCTGCCTGTAAGATTGTTATTACCACCAGGCACGGTGAAGGCTGCAGCAAACATCACAGTGGCAATAAGCGTCGCAACAAGCATACATGAAGATGTTGTGTCTTTCATCCACTTTTCCCCCTCTTGTAGAAGTTTCTCATGTTCCTCCGAAAACAAAATATAAGGTGTTTTCCTATCTAAATTTTTGGACTCTCTATAAGATGGTTGGACAACCTTTTCAACTTCCTGTGATTCAAAGGAAATTATACAAAGATTCAAACCTGGAAGCTAATGGTAATAACATTAATAAAGTCAGTAGAAAAGAATCAATATCAATAAAGTGTAAGCCTAGTATTTGAACATCAATTAACCTTAAACCAATGCAACTCTCGTCGAAGTTGCAAAGCTGCTCAAAAATCTATTTTGAGTCGACTAGGAGGTGCTAGCTTTCCAGCCAGATGCAACATGTTATTGTTGTTTTCATCTTTATAAGCTGCTATCAGATCTTTACGAGCACCGATGGCATGTATGAGAGTAAAAATATTTTTTTGTCGATGAACCACCGCAATATGAAATATGCTTTGACTATGATCATCAACCTTCCAAATAAGGTCAGGACACATTCTAATCAGCATAATTATGAACTCAACATTCCCTACTTCCACAACAGTAAACAACAAATGAGAAGGTTTCTTAAGTAGTTCTCCAATTTTTGAGTCATCTAGAAACAACACCAGTTTCCAAAGTCGTTTCACCAATTCAAGAGCTTAGAGATGTGTTAGCTTTCTGTTAAGGACTGCTCTTATACCTTGCACTGACACGACAAAGAACCATCACTTGGAGATGTTTTTTTCTCAAAATTTAGATAGTCTAGTGTATAATTAATAATCATGTAAAGAACAATCTATTTGCTACTATAAGAAAAAAATGTTAAAACCATGAGAATGGCCAATAATGGAGTTACTAACATGAGTAAATGCACCTCTGCCAAATTCCAAGCTAACTCCCACTTACAAATTCCAAAGGTTTTCTTGCCGATACATGAAGAGCTGTCTCTCCATTTCCATCTCGAGCTATAGCTAATTCAGGATGATGATGAATTAAGTGTAATGCCACATCTGGCAAATTAACATGAGATTCTCATTAAAGTTTGTTCAAAGAGATAAAGGTTGCAACATTATCTTTAGATCAAAGAGTGAAACAAATTTTACAAAACTAGAGAAACAGACCGAGAAGGAAAAGGGTAAGTTACCATAAAGGGCAGTATTGATGACAACAACAAGAAGTTTGATTCGATTTTCATCTTTTAGATCAGTGTCCTTGGTAACAGAATAAAGATACCAGACCATTTCTTTGTGGCCTAACAAAGCAGCAATACACAATGGTGTTGCTCTCTCACTACCTAGGATTGATGGAAACTTTTTGTTCTTATTAACCATCACTTGTGCAATTCTTTTGATTCTAGATGTAGCAGCAAAATACAGAGCTATGTTCCCAACCTTATTCTGCAGTGCCTCTCCCAAGTCAAATTCCGACCAATAACGACCACCAAAAGACTCACCGGTCTCCCTTCTTTAATACCCTCAAAAGAATGGACCGAGTTTGCTCTCTGTTTGCCAGCAAATTGAAAAATATATTTTTTTGGGTGGAAAAGTGATACTTTAAAAGTACTTGGGTGAGAAATGTAATTAAGCCATTATTTGGGTGGAAAAAAGTCGTTAACTCGTGCTTACATTTACTAGATTTCTATTGGATACTGAAAGGTACAATAAAGCCCCAATTTAGACAATATTGTAAATCACTGCTGCAATTTTTGCATAAAAGAAAATCATGGTAGAAAATATACCTATGATAATAAATTTAATTACATCCATTGTGGAACCTTTAAGAACCTGATTATTCTACAAATGACTTCATTCTTCATTTTGATAGCATATATAAAAGATAATTCAATTGTAAAATGCAAAACATGTAAACTTATATAATATACTTTGTTAGAACTAGTTACAATATGGAATCCACTATACTGTGAACTTCACGAAACATTATCTAGATTAAGCTAGTAAAAGAAGTGATGGCTAGGATGAGAGAAAATGCCAGACCTATATAAATGACTAATTGTATCGGAAAGAAGAGGGAACTGAAATAGGGCAAACAAGGTGACATGAACACAAGCCACTGAAGCAATTGGAATAGCTATTGACAAAAAGTCATCACTGAGAACAATGAAATGAGTGGCTCCAAATGCTGCCATTATGGTGGCAATAAAGCTAAAGAGGGCTGCAAGCCCTATTATCAATCTATTTGGTAATGAACGTAGGAAATTCTTCTACATAACACGAAGTGAGAATTGACATGAACATTAATATTGCAGTGGCAGAGCAGAATATCACCAATGCATCTGATGCTGTAAAAACCAGAAATGGTACTTGGTCTAGAAAAAGAGATCTGCCTGTAAGATTGTTATTGCCACCAGGGACGGCGAAGGCTGTAGCAAACATCACAATGGCAATAAGCGTTGCAACAAGCATACATGAAGATAATGTGTGTTTCATCCACTTTTCCCCCTCTTGTGAAAGTTTCTCATGCTCTTCCGAAAACAAAATATGAGGTGTTTTCCTATCAAAATTTTTGGACTCTTTGTGACCCAATGAGTTCGTCCAACTGCATCTCATCCAAATTTCGGCATTCTTCAATAGAGGTTGCCTTGAACATGAACTTCATAGGTAAGGAACACAACACTTTCTTGACAAGTTCAGCATCAGTATAAATCTTACCCTAGGCAAAACATTCATTTGTGATGTCACACAACTGGTCATGAATATCAGTGATAGATTCATCATCATGCATAAAGAGATTTTCATAATCAGTGATCAATCTCCTAAGTCTAGTCTTTTTAACCGTGTTATTTCCTTCATTCTTAACTTGGAGTCTGTCCCATGCATCTTTAGTCTTTTCATAGTGGGCAATATTTTTCATTTGGCCAATACTAACAGCATTAAAGAGGGCATGAAGAGCCTTTGAGTTGAATTTTGACTCTTCCAACTCAGCCTTGGTCCATTGATCTAGGGGTTTTCCTTTACTACCACCAGTTTCACTAACAACTTGCGGTTCTTTCTAACCAACAACAAGTGTTCCAAGCCCTTTCATTAATAGATTTTGAGAAGACATTCATCCTAGGTCTCTAGAAGGAAAAGCTAGTTCCCTCCAACAACAATGGTTTGTGAGGAGACCCACCTTTACTAAAGAAACTCATGGCGATGTGGTCACACAGTTTGAAATGAGCAGATCTGCTCCAAAAGACAAGAAATAAACAACAATGCAAACAGACACAAAATAGACTTAAGACTTGATAAACAAACAAGGATAAACTGAAATAACTTTTCAGAACCAGCTCAGATACCAATTATAAATTTTAAGGAGGTTACCAAGTGATTAAAACTTATGGGAATGGGTTGCTTGTTCATTTTGGTGCAAATGAGTTGTGAGAGACATAAACAAAACATGCATCAAAGCAAGTAAAGAACACACTCATTTTTATAGGGTTCGGCATCATGCCTACATCCATAGGACTAAGTTCAAGGGAAGCAAATTCACTATGAAATATTATGAGTTCAAATGCAAAGCAAGATATATAACCAAAGTTGTAAAACACTCTCTGTTTTCTACCCAACAACTTTATCTTCTTTGGTTGAACTTCAAGTCCTCAAAGCAAGCTTCATGAGCACAACATCACCATGTTGAAATTGAGCTCCTCTCAAGTTTCAACAACAAAGACCAATCTTCAGGACAACAGCTTACACACAGGCACTCATCAACATGGAATCAAGTTCCAAAGTCATCACACAAGAAAAAGAATAGAAGGTAAATTGAAGCCTTCCAAGGCATAGTAAGAAACCTTAACCTAAACGAAGACCTCAAAGAATATTCAGAGAGGAAAATAGTGGTATTCAGATCTCTTAAAAAAAATGCCAAAAAAGTATGAATATATAGAGTTCAATGCATCAAGGGTTGGGGGACAAAAAAGTTAAATATCAACTTTTGTGTTTTTCTTTTTGTAAAAGAAACTTGGGACCACAAATAAAAGCAAAACACCTTTTCTTACACAACGAATAAAAGGTGGACAAGTGGAAAAGTACCATAACAGAATATCATCAAGGAATATAATTGTCCAAAAAAAAAAACGGGTGTGTGTTGTGCTTATGAGAAAAATATCTGCTAGATGCATTGTGACCACAGAGACTCTGAAGTGCTCAAACTGATTAAGGTGGTCACATTTAGAGAGAGTGGCCGCACAGGCAAATAAAGCTAAAGATTGTGCAAGACTAAAAACAAAATTATAAGATGACAAAAACACTTACAAAGAGTATTGAAAGTCAGTGCTCAAGCAAAAAACTAAAAAATGAGTAAGACATATATATTAATTACTGAACTTTGGCATGCAGCACTCAAAAGTCAAGACTTAAACTCCTAATAGATCTCTTCAGAATTGTCAAATATATCCATAAATAACTAATTGGTTTACATATTTGTGGAAGTTTGATACAAACTGAGCTCACGTTTGTGTAAAATGAAGCTTCAATACGCCTACTTTTGTTGAGTATTACGTTATATTGAAAAAGGTGGGGGTAGTTTTCGACCAAAATGAGTCAAAATTTTGTTCTTGTAAGTAGTGAAAACAAAGTGTTGCCAAGTTAAATTTTCCCAATTTATATTTTATATTATATGTATTACACTTTGTCAAGACATAAGTTTAGGAGCAGTCTGGGTTAAAATGTAAAATTGAAGAGTAGTCAGAACTAAAATTAATTAGTCTGGGTTAAAATGTTAGAAATCAAAGCTATGTAGAAATGCAGTGTTTTGTATCTACGGCTATAAAAAAGGAAAGTCGCGTATTGTTTTACAATTCAGTTAGACAGTTAATGAAAATATCTCAATTCTCTTTTCTTCAATTTCATTCTGTTTTCTCTGTTTTTCTCCCAAATCCATTCTAGAATATTCTTCCCACACTTTTATGATAACACTCCCTGTATTTAAAGAAGTTATATGTGGCAAGGATATAGGATCGATCTTACCCATTAAAACAAGCATAATTTGACAAATATAAACTATTATTAAATGAAAATTGTTCCAATCACATATCTTTTGAGCACATATCTCTACAAGAAGATAACAACTTGTTACGGCATTCTCTACAATAATAAATGAACATAGAGCAGCATTCACGAAAATAATAACGGAACAAATGCAAACATTCCTCAAGAAAGTTCCAGCGTGCTGAGTCCTGCCGTTTCTCAATAGGCTTTGAAAGAAAACTGTTTTCAGAGGTCAAACGGGCTACACCATAAAAGAGTTGCAGATGTTGCTTGGTGAATGATATGACAGGCAAAGAAGCAATGATGCTAGCAAGAGTAGGAACCCAAATATTTCCATGTTTGAAGACAATGAAAATAGTTGCACAAAACACCACCATTACTGCCGCTATTGATAGGAATAGTGTTGATAGTCCAAAAACCACATTCCTAGGCAACACAACAAAATCTTCATCTGTATATGGTGTAGTGTAAATGGTTAAGATCGTTAGTATGGACCAAGAGGATGATGCCAGCGCTATTGCATCTGATATCACAAAAATTATGAAGGGAACTTTCTGAATGAAGTGAGGAGTCCCCGTGTCATCTTTGGTGCCACCTGGCACCGTAAAAGCTGCAGCAAAAGCCACTGTGGCAATAATTGTTGCCACAATCATACATGAATTAGCAATTTCCTTCAACCCCGTCTCACCCTTATTTTTTAATTCTATTATCTTCTTTTTATGTATATCACTAGGAGTTTCTCCCATCATATTTTTTGCTTCAGCATGCTTTGGATCCACAATCTCCTTCACTTCCTACATTTATTGATACGAGAAATCTTATTAATGAAAAAAAAATAAAATTTGTTTTCTACTCATGTACAGAAGATTGATGTAAACATTTACCTTAAACCAAAACAACTCTTGCTGCCATTGGAGAGCTATTCCTAATGCATTATTAAGCCGTTCTTGCCGTAATACATCATCAAGCCATTTTTGTGGTGGCATCTTTCCAGCCAAATGCAAGATATTGTTTTCTTCAGCATCTTCTTTCTCAAGTATTGATTTCTTCAATTCGGGTTTTATGTCATGAATAAGTTCCCAGATTTCCTTTTGACGATTCAAAACAGCAACGTGAAATATGCTATGATTGTTTTCATTAACTCTCAATATCAAATCAGGAAATTTAGAAATAAGAATGTATAGAAAATCGGTGTTTTGTTGTTCGACAGCATCAAATATTATTGGCCCAAGGCGGTCAATAATATTTGAAGTCTCAGCATCATCCAAACGTAAATCAAAAATTCGTTTCCAAAGCCATTTGACTAATTTGTGTTTTTCATAGCGTTCCTTGAAGCTGCCTGAACCTGCGAGTTTGTTGAGCCAGCTTTAATTAGTTCAAAGAAAATGAGGCTTTAGAGATCTTTGAATTTGAAGAAAGACATATTTAATAAAGATTAATTAAAAACAATCAAAGTGAAAAGGGATAGAAATAAGAGAATATTAAGTGACTGATTATGTATAAAATGATTTTTAATTGATTAAGAATGTAAAAATAAATTAAGAAATTAAGTGCAACTCAACCCTAGGAGAAAAGAAGCAATCGACATTGAAGAATTACTTGAGGGAAAACATATGTACAATCTAATTAAATTTTAACAAAATAAAATAAGAGATTAGTAGGTTTGTAAGGTCATGGTGTCAAAATGGAATGTAAAACCCAAGGGAAAACATACTACATTATCTTTATTTAATATTTTGATTGAAATTTTATCGTTTTGAATATAATTATAATTCATTATATTTGTTCATTAGTTTATTTTATATAAAGAATCTAAAAATTATTCATATAAAATTTTAATAAGATATTTGTCTATAAAGTATTTGTTTATTTAATTCTAAAATTAAATTATATTGTAATATGATCAAAATATATAATATTATAGCAAAAAATTGAGTTAATATAATTTATTGTTTGATAAAAATAATGTAATACCCTTTTTTAGTCTTTTTAACAGTAAAATATACTTATAAGTCATATTTTACCAAATGAGTCAAGTATTTATCAATCACTTACAAATACTTTAACCAAACACGTAACTGTTTAAATTTCAAATGTTTATAAGCTCAGATTATCTAATTTTCATAAGCTCGACCAAACAAGCTCTTAAAAAGTAGAGAGACTAACCTTTTTTATTGGAAAAATCAGATTGTCGAGACAAGATATGCAATACAGTCTCCTTACTGGATTCCCCATGATCGAAGGCCAATTTTAGTTTCTCCTTCAGCAATTTCCGTGCAAAATCTGATAACACAACAATCAAAATCACGAGGGATAGCTTAATTCAACCCTAAAGTAAATTAAATTCAAAGAAGAGTCAATTAATT